>JAXDDX010000003.1:2425000-2427500 GCA_034670405.1 Hoplostethus atlanticus | reverse complement strand
TCATGTTTTGATTAAATTTTTGGCCTGCAGGATTTCAGCATCTTTCAAGGTTCTGAACATGCATAAATATTGATAAATGGAAGCCCACTGTCTTCTCTTTGCTCTTTCTGCATTATGAATGACATCACATAACATTAACTTGCTGGGTAATGATAAGAGAACAGCGGTGCTGGTTTGATGAGTTATGCATGAAAGCACTTCTTTCAACCCTTCTCAGTTTTAGTCTGGGCAAAAGCTCGGTTGCTTAAAGTTGTTTTGATGTGTGCCTTTGTGAGACCTTTGTGTGGGCCTTTTTCCCTTTTCAAACTTCAAATTCACAGATTCAGAATCCATTTACATGAGGCTGCTTCTTGCTTCTGCCAAGCCACCTGTGCCTGGGGTTGTCATTCAGTGATTTAGCTAAGTAATGGAGAATTTTCTCATTATTGTTTTCTTATGGTTTTTTTTTGGGGGGGGGGGGTGAGTTTTGAATTACCACAGGACTGTGTAGGAAGGAGGTGGGTCTCACTATTTTATGTTTTATGTATTCATGTCATAGTGTTTGCAAACATGAGACATAAAAGAATTAAAAAAAAAAAATAATGTGTTGCAATTGTTCATATAAAAGGAAGTCAACGGCTCTGAAACAGCATTCAGACCAGCTTGAGGCGCTACGCTCCACTGAAACCCAAACTAATGAAATTCTTTCAGATGGGTTAACAAGTCCTGGTGGCAGTAGAAGGGGGAAGTCTGGTATGCGCCCACACTGAGTGTAACCACCATCACTGACACCCATTTGTTTGATTGAGTCAGAGTCTGAACCCCTCCTCTGTGGTGTACACACCCCACCCAACTACCACCACAGCGCACTGTTAGGTAGTTAGTTAGTTAGTTAGTTAGTTAGTTCGGTTTTACACAGTTTTGCAACAAGCTTATTATAGTTTATTGTGAATTGTTCATTAAACAGATCCCCATTAGCTGATGCCATTGCAAGCAACTCGTCTTCATGGGGTTTACACATTACATCACGTTACATAAAAGAAAGAAATATAATAAAGAAGAACTAAATGAAAAAACAAGAAAGAATACAGACAGGTACAACAAGAACAACTAAATTAAAGAACAATAACGTGAAAAAATACAATTATACATCTAAGTCACAGCACAAGCTGCACTGAGCCCACTATTTTCCAGTAGGTTTTCTATATAAAAGTAAATGTGTCATGAGATTGCTCTTGAATGCTAATTGGCTTTTTGACTGGTGGATGTTAAAGGGTCAATTATTCCAATTAGTAGTAGCTTGATAAATGAGTGTTCTTTTGAGGGTGTTAGTTTTCGGGCAAGGTAGCATCATTTCTGATGTTGTAACTGTGTACAGTAGTAAAACTATGCTCTTACTTTAGCAAGAACTCTGGGTAGTGTGTGTGAATAGCATTGCAAATGTGAGTCCGCTGAAAGAAAACCTCTTCTCAGAACAGAGCCATGAGAAGCCGGAGTGCATCGTTTCAATACCGACAGAACAAGAGGAAAGAGGCTGTGGCTTAGTGGTAGAGCAGGTTGTCAGTTTGATCCCCAGCTCCTCCTGTCCACATGTTGAAGTGTCCTTAGGCAAGACACTGAACCCCAAATTGCTCCTGATGGTCAGACCAAGTACAATTTTGAGGCATTATAGTTTACTTAGTATTTTGACATGAATACACTTATCTGGCCCCTTCAGTAGTCATAGTCCAAGTACAGTTAACCGGGTTGTAATATCAAATAGTCCAGAGTAGTTCAGAAATAATACAAACAGAGTGGGCCTAATTGGACTACAAGACTCCACATAAACACATTTAATAGCAAATATTTTAGATTTTATTACCTTAGTACAGTTTTTTGAAATGAGGACTGGAATAATAATGCTCTATTAAGGTATTTCTGCTTTAACTCATGCAAAGGATCTGTGTCTTCCTCCATCTCTCCAAAATAACCAACCATTATTAGGACAAAAGAAAAACTCTTCCCTGCCCACTGCCTGGGGGGAGATCCATCTTAGGTCTAATAGCCCAGTCATCGTCATTTTAATAGCTGCCATTTTGTGCCTGACTACTTGCCCCCATATCAGTTGACCTCCATTTAACAGCAGCCATTTTGTGTCTGATAGCGACACGGTTTCAGTCTCTGCGGGTCAGGGAACAGTTGGTCCCAAACGGGTATTAGAGCAGTGAAATATTATGGTGAGACAATAATTGCTGTTCTAACCAGAGTCCGTAATAAGATAGTGTCTGTGGGTATAATGATGTGCTTTATGAGCCGCGGCTAGTTCCCTTGTTTTGGCCATGCAGTCTGGGTTCTGCTGTAACTATCATAACAACATTCTAGAAAATGGATAAATGTGCATTCACACAGCCAGAAATACACACACAAACATACACACACAGAGACACAAAGACATACACATACATCCAGAAAGATATAAATACATACAAAACACACAGACTTGCAGAGATCCAGAAAGTTGGAAACAGAAACAGGAATATAC
>JAXDDX010000003.1:2205000-2422500 GCA_034670405.1 Hoplostethus atlanticus | reverse complement strand
CAAACCCGATGCTGCGAGGTAGGGGCCGGCTGATGATAACTAATGTTGGCTGGCTGATAACCACCTAATTCTCTTTTCATTTCACTGTGTGGCATAATATGAACAATGTTGAGCTCCAAAAGAATTTATCAGTTAGGGAGGTAGAAAACAAATAAAGAAAAAAAAAAAACCCAGAGGAGAACGGAAAGAAAGCAAAAGGTTTGCTGCATGTATTATTAGCTCATGTCACGTTGATGTTTATTTGCTGTCATATCACATCCCGGTAAGCTAGCGAGGTACATGGATGAATGACTACTAGGGTCGGGATCAGGTTGTTGTTACTTGTAGGCCTATATTAAACTGTCAGAGCCAGCTAAATGGATGCTATTGGATTACATAGACGGGGTTGGAAAGTCTGCAGTTACACCTAAAATACAGTACAGCTATGATCAGATAGTTCTGCCTTATTGGTGCATAATGGAAAAATAACTCACCAAATTAAAATGTATACTCATTTTATTTTGTTTTTTCTAAAATGAATGTTATTTGTGATTTTGTTTTTGAAATAATTATTTCAATGTTATCTTCTGTTGATTAGTTGCCGTTGTTTTTCAGCGATTCTCCGTCAGATCAAGTTTATAGCGGAATGCCGCTCTCTGTAAGAGTTAAATGCTATTTCTACAGGCAAGGACAGCTCGATTGATATGTTTGAATATGAACAACTCTCTCCTCAAGTTAGAAACCAGAGAAATAAAACTCTAAGCTGCAATGCGCAGCTTGAATCTGCTCCGTAGGCAATGAATAACAGGTTGAGTGTGTAAACTCATCTTCAGAGGGTCCCTGAACAAAATCCTTGTTAAGCCACCCCTCCAAAGTCCAGGGCCAGCCGTGCATGTTACCATTGGATGAGGGCTTAGGCGTCCTAAATCATGCATGTGTGTGTGTGTGTGTGTGTGTGTGTGTGTGTGTGTGTGTTTATGCATGTGTTTATGTCTATGGGAAAACATGTTTGTGTGCTTGTAGTTGTCTGCACGTGCATGGTGATGCAGATGTGAAGATCCACGTGTTTATGTCTGGGTTTCGTGTGTCCGTGTGTCCAGGTGTGTGTGTGTGTGTGTGTGTGTGAGCGTGTCATACCCTCTCCCACTCATTATAGCAGGACATATCCACGTGTGGCATTTACCTCTGACCTCTGCTCCATGGACGGCATAATTACTGAAAGGCCAGACACTTCACCAAACGTCCATCACATCCGCTCTTTCTCTCCTCTCCCTCCTCCGTTCTCACCAGTTGTTTGTCGCCCATCAAACCTCAGTGGTGGTGATGTGTTGAGGTGGAAAAGAAGAAAGCACAGTCAATTTGACATGAAGTTAAATAAAGTGGAGCTTTATCTTTCTATAATTTCAAGCTGTCTCTCTCTTCTTCCTTTCCTTTTCTCTCATCTACACTTAATTAACTACAGATAGTTTTTCTGTCTTCTTACTCTCTCTTTCTCTCTCTGATGCTATTTTCCTCTTCTTTAGATTCTAAGCAAGGCTTTCAAGGCGAGAGAAAAAGACAGAGAGAGAGAGAGTAAGGGGGCGAGGGAGACAGAAAAGACGATGGAGAGAGAGACGGGGAGACAAGGAAGAGAAAGGAAGCCTGATTGGGGGCAGTCACAGGCCAGCTTCCTGTCCCTCTCCCTGCCTTCCTTGCTCCATCCATCCCTCCACCGCCCCCTCCCTCCTTCCATCCTTCTCTTACCTACCCTCAGGTAACAGGGCTCTCTTCTGGAGAAGAGGGGATGAAGAGATTAAGAGAAAATTACACTGAGTCCTTCTCTCTGTGACAAGACAAGGGAAGTGGAGAGTTGGAACTTCAAACGACTTTTAAAAAGACAGGGTCAGGGGTCGTAGAGAAAGGGCGGGGAAGAGAAGGATAGACAGATACAGATAGAGAAAAGGAGGGGAAAAAAATCTGTCTGGGATTTGTGGTCATGGGGAGATGAAGGGAGAGAGACTACGAGATGAGTGAATTAAAAAGTCTTTGCGTTGACCTCAGACAAAGAGGAGGTTACTGCGGTGTCAAAAAGGTATTGTCACTTGAGAAAAGGCCAAAAGACTGAAACCTGGATTTAGCTGAGGAATATTCTTAGCCAGAAGGGAATGCTCCATCTTTTTGGGGGCAAATAAGCTCTTTGATGCTGATGCGATGCGATGAGAGGATTGGTGAAACCGGTGCGTTAGATGTGATGCAAAGCTAGTGCATCCCATCTACTTAATTTGTGACCAAACGGCATTAACTAAGGTTCATATTTTTTTACATCTATAATTTTAAAGCTATGAGTCCAAAGTTCAATAGACTAAAAAAAACGACAACAAAGAAAAACAGAAAAATATATATCTCTCTCACAATGTTCCTATTTTTCCATGTGTGTGTTAAAGTGTTTGCACCAAGGCAACCTAAAGAATGAAGATGGAAGTGCAATTACTACCATTACTTCTGTCTCACAATAGTACACACTGTTATATATCATCAATCTGTGATGTTCAGCACATCCCGGGAGTTATTTTGGGATGAAGTGTTGTAATTTACTTCTTAGGTGTAACAGTAAATTTCCCAGAATGCCTTTCGACAAACCCCAGAGAACAGCCGTGAACTTTGTTGCAATTAGTCGTGGGTTATATGTGTAGGTGGGGAGAAGTGTAGGTGATTATGGGGAGATTATGATAGTGACACACAGTAAGAGGAGGAGAGCGAGAGTTATTCCAGTGGAGTAAAAGTGAGAGTTGCACCCCTTGACTGAAACACGACATATCTTGTGGCTGCATCACATTATGATCTTTTGAGGCCAGTGTCAATGGACTCTGCTGCTTTTTATAATGGATTTCTCCCTGTATGGTTGTTGAACAGCAGTGGGAAATGGTGGCTCTAGAAAGAAGCCCTTGCTCTTTGATTGAGAGGGGCTGACACAAAAACCTGACATTTACCACTGATGTTTTAGAGAGCTGAAAATGTTTCTGTTATCCAACTCCATTGTAGCTGCACTGGAAATATCCCAATGTGACACCACATCATCTACGTTTGGACAGTTATCCACGGGAATCAGAAAACAAAGACAACAAAATGAGCCCAGAAATGCTTCACCGATAGGTATTTTTTAACAGTGTTAAAAGTTTTCTGCAGCAATGTCGCTCTACCCACCAAATTAAATTGTTTCAAAAATTCTGCATTGCAGCATACTGGAGATGCTGGGTGAGCGAGAAGGGTCCAGCTGCAGACCTCCACTCTCATCACCCTAGTTCTGTGAGCCAATGGGGTTTGAGACCTCCACTCTCAGTACCCTTCTGTGAGCCAATGGGGTTTGAGACCTCCACTCTCAGTACCCTTCTGTGAGCCAATGGGGGTTGAGCATGAGTGGTGGGGTTCCGTTGTATGAAGTACGTAAACTTTAACTTATTTCACCGTTGCAGTCCACCAAAATCTGTTTCTGAACAATTTTGAGGTGAGAAATAAGGTATCCAGTTGCTGAATCTTCACTCATATTAGATCTACAAGGCCTAATTTAAAAGTTTGTTCTGACTTTCGTAAGTCAACGGCACTACTGCACTGCCGGTTGCCACCGCTTTCTTGGCCGTGCTTCAAGCTAGTGGGGGACACCGAAGCGAAGCAGCAAAGGCCCAAACGACTACACATGTAAGTAACGTAGTCTAATACTACTTTTATATCATCAATTTTTATATTAATATTACAATAACGCTGATAATGCTTTCATATTTGTATAAAGAATAAACGCTTTGTAAATAAATGCATTTACGGATCCGACTGCTAGCCTATTAGCTTACTACTATAATTTCCCATAGAGGTTAGCGAGTTAGCTAACATAAGCTTGCGATTTACAATGGCGTTATGGTGCATTCCCTCGTACTCGTACTTTACATTTGTAACATAATTCGGTTGATTTGTGCTCAACGTTACGAGATAAAAGTCTTTACTAGAGTGTGGTACTAGTCTACTAACGTTAACGTAACTAGTTCACTGATATGCGCCGTTTCTCTTCACTAATCTTACATGGTCCTCACACACAGACACTCTGGTGAGAAAGGCAAGGCAGCGCCTTTACCACCTCAGGCAACTGAGGAAATTTAAAGTCTCCCGGAGGATCCTTCAGTCCTTCTACTCTGGAGCTGTAGAGAGCATCCTGACAGGAAGCATCACTGCCTGGTTTGGCAACAGCTCCGCTCAGGACAGGAAGGCTCTGCAGAGAGTAGTGCGTTCGGCTGAACGCACTATTGGAACTACACTCCCCACCCTGCAGGACTTATACACCAGGAGGTGCAGAACCAGAGCCTGCAGGATCATGAAGGATCCTCACCACCCCTAACAATGGACTGTTTCAGCTGCTGCGGTCAGGCAAGCGCCTTCGTAGTCACGCTGCCAAAACAGAGAGACTGAGACGGAGTTTCTTTCCTCAGACCATCAGGACTGTGAACTCTGACCTCACCAGGGCCCCCACCAAGACACACACACACTGCCCCCTCTTATGCACACACACACACACATGTAAAGACTACACAATTTATATTATACAATTTCCCTTTTTTACTATATTTTTATAAAGTGCTCTTATTGTAAATATTGTGTTTTGTATATAGAGCTCTTACTGTGACATTGTAAATATTGTGTTGGTTTTTTACTGTAAATAGTGTGAACCTGTTATTTGCCCTTTGCACATTTCTGCTGAGCATTGCCACTTTACATTTCACTGCACACCTCCTGTGTGTATGTGACAAATAAACTTCTTGAATCTTGAATCTAATGGCGCTGTAGTAGTAGTTGATGTAGGTCTCTAGATGGTGGGGAGAGGAGAGGAGAGGACAATAGTCTAGTCTAAAATAACCAGATACCATGTGTGACAGACAGAGACAAGGCAGGAGTCAGAGTTAACTGGCCAGCGGGGCCGTTTTATTTGCATCCCAGCAATATAAACCCGGCTCGGTGTTGACGGCAGTTGGCGCAGTCTTCCCCGGCGCTGACGGCAGTGTAGAGCGCCGTCTTCCCCGGCGCGCGCCTCCTCCCTCCCTGCAGGTCAGCCGCGGAGCACCAAGGCTGCCCCAGCCTGCCAGGCTTCCAGGGGCATCCCGCCCCAACCCCGACTGGTCAGCCCTTGCAGGCTGCTCCCGACTGCAACCTCCGGAGCTCGGCCGGTCGCTGCCGGCTTTGGACACCTGCTCTCCCACTCCGTCATTCGCCGCTCGCGCCCTCGCCTCCGTCCCGGTGTTGTAGTTTTTTCCCACTCCCCCGCAGAATCTGACTCCCCTTCGCGTGAACGCGCGCACACTTAACACGTTACATTCTGTGGTCAATTTACGTGATTTCTATCATCGGTTTTCGGGTTAAATATGATTCGGTAGCCAACTGTAAACAGTCAGCTTCAGTTTACTGCAGGATATATGAATAATGAAAGAGTAGTAAATCGGCAGGAAGACGATTTTATGCGGGATTTCGTTTCACTTAGTTTTGTTTCGCAAATGTCACTGAACGAAATTCACGTCTCCTCTTAGGCTACAGCCTAATAAACAATTCAAGGTTATTTGCTGACATATCTGGACCTGTTTGTCCCCAGAGGTAACAGGGAAGAGACTGGCCTCACCAGAAGCCAGTCAAATTTTGATGGGTCAGTTTTTACATCAAACAAAATCTGACTCCCCTATTATATTAGGAATGCAAGATGTGACACTCACCAAATTCACTCAGCAGGCATATATTGACCTCTAGTACTTATGTATAAAGTCTTGTGTAACTAGTCAATACAGGGGAGAAATTAGGGGGGGGGAGTCAAATTTTGATGGGTCAGTTTTTACATCCAACAAAATCTGACTCCCCTATTATATTAGGAATGCAAGATGTGACACTCACCAAATTCACTCAGCAGGCATATATTGACCTCTAGTACTTATGTATAAAGTCTTGTGAAACTAGTCAATACAGGGGAGAAATTAGGGGGGGGGAGTCAAATTTTGATGGGTCAGTGACACGAGTAAAGCCAAGTCTATTTTTCCAACAAGGCTTACTTCATGTTGAGTAACATTTCAAAACTATTAAATCCCAACCCCTACAGCAAATATCAGGCAGTGGGCCAAATCCGGCCCTCCAAAAATAAAATTTGGCCCCTTTATGAAAGTTTTCCCTTTTTAAACATAAATCAAACATTAAACATGACTCACCATAATAAAGTAAACATAAGGCTCATCTACACTCTGCTAAATATTAAACCATAACATCTTATAAACTCAAAAGATTATTAGAACAGGCATACAGCATAATTTGCTGTATGCCTTTTTTAGTCTTGAAGTGTAATATTTCTAGACTTGATGTGTAACACAGAAGATATGTTCACGTTTATGAGTCTTTTTTTTCCAGATGAGTATTAGCATGTAGCTGGCATTGCTGTTGGAGCCAGAATTAGGATTTTATGATTTAGATATTAACCCTTATTTGAAAAATTAGGCATAAAACAATGAAATATGAGGGGTGGAAGTAGACTGTAAATTAATTATTGTTGGAACGTTGAGTGAAGACACTCCCCTTTGACAGCTGATTGTCAGTACTAGAGGTCAATATATGCCTGCTGAGTGAATTTGGTGAGTGTCACATCTTGCATTCCTAATATAATAGGGGAGTCAGATTTTGTTGGATGTAAAAACTGACCCATCAAAATTTGACTCCCCCCCCTAATTTCTCCCCTGTATTGACTAGTTACACAAGACTTTATACATAAGTACTAGAGGTCAATATATGCCTGCTGAGTGAATTTGGTGAGTGTCACATCTTGCATTCTTAGAGGAGTCAGGTTTTAGTTCAATCAGGAGAGACTTAATTTTTCTCAGTGAACAATTATTGTTTTGACACGTGCACAACAATGATGAAATATGATAAATCTTTGGCGAACAGACCCCACCCTGACGTCCTAGGTCCAGATATGTCAGCAAATAACCTTGAATTGTTTATTAGGCTGTAGCCTAAGAGGAGACGTGAATTTCGTTCAGTGACATTTGCGAAACAAAACTAAGTGAAACAAAATCCCGCATAAAATCGTCTTCCTGCCGATTTACTACTCTTTCATTATTCATATATCCTGCAGTAAACTGAAGCTGACTGTTTACAGTTGGCTACCGAATCATATTTAACCCGAAAACCCGAAAATGTATGATAGAAATCACGTAAATTGACCACAGAATGTAACGTGTTAAGTGTGCGCGCGTTCACGCGAAGGGGAGTCAGATTCTGCGGGGGAGTGGGAAAAAACTACACGCGAAGGGGAGTCAGATTCTGCGGGGGAGTGGGAAAAAACTACAACACCGGCACTCTAGCCGCGGACGCCGCTCAGACGCTGCTGCTGGCTCGTCCTCCCTGCTCCGCACACACCGACCGGATCCTCCATCCCTGTCGGCTCCATTCTCGCCGCCAGCCTCTCACACTGGCACTCCTCTCGCACACATCCACACGCACAGGTTAAAAAGGCCCGGCTGCAATCAGCTTTAATTGGCCGCAGCCGCTGAGACCAGCCGAAGCCTACCCCCCTCCCTCCCCAGTCCACCACACCATGGTTGTAGAGTTTGTTTGTATCCTGCTAATGAATTCCTGTGCAATGTGTTGTGGTCAACAGAATGTGTGTTATTTGGTTAAAGTGGTTTTAAACCTCTGGCCATTGAGCCACATCTTAAAAATATTTTTGCTATTGTATTTTAACCAGCCTATCTTACCAATATAACACAGGGACTTTAAACTGTTTTTGTCTTGTAGACCATGGCAAGAGCGCACGCCTGGGAGCTGAGTGGGTAAAAAACCACCTCCACCGGCTGAAGGGAAATGTAAAAGAACCTCCCTATCTCATGTTGGGACTGACATGCCAAAAGGAAGTCGAGGAAAAACTTCTTCAGGCACACAATGAAGACCACGAGGAATTGATGGAGAATTTTTTGTTTGTACATTTGGTTCATGTCGGAAGTCAGAGATACTCTAGAAAGCTTCAAGAAACCTTGTGAAATAGTTTAATAAAAGAATTAGCCTACCTACTGAGTTGTGAATGTTTTCTCTTTTTCAAGGTGTGCTTGGACCCCTTCAATCACCGCCTGCAGCTACACTGGAATTTGTCATTTTTTTAAATCTGATAGGTTTTACATAACTGGAGTGACAATTATCAATTTAATATTTGTAATATATCACTGTGTGTGTGTGTGTATATGTATATACATATATATAGTCTTCATATATTTATGACTTCTGAAAGAAAATACAATACTAATATTGATGTAGTTTAATATTTGTAATATATATCGCAGTATATATAGTCTTCATATATTTATAGACTTCTGAAAGAAAACACAATACAGTATAGTGAGGGTGATGAGCCCGGAGGTGGGTGAGCTCTGCTCTGAGGGTGATGAGTCCCACCCCACTACTCATGCTCAACCCCCATTGGCTCACAGAAAGGTACTGAGAGTGGAGGTCTCAAACCCCATTGGCTCACAGAACTAGGGTGATGAGAGTGGCGGTAGGGTGATGAGAGTGGAGGTCTGCAGCTGGACCCTTTTGGGGTGAGCAGTCATCTATGATGGCTGCCACACACACACACACACACACACGTTTATATATAAATGAGTACAAATATACAACGTTTCCCATGCCTATTGGTGAACCGAAAGGGAAAGGAAACACACTGACCTGGCTCACTATCAAATCTAATTTTAATTAAAGTGAGGAGTTTGAAAGAAGCTAGGGATTTTAAAGAGCAACTACATATCCTTTCTCTCAGAGCTGACTTAAACTCTATGCACGGCTGCACTTCCAAAATCTCCATGGAGATATGGTTGAACGGGAACAAGCCTGGTTGGCAGAATGGCAAAGTGTACGGGAAAAGCGACGCTGTGTGTGTGTGTGTGTGTGTGTGTGTGTGTGTATTTGTGTGCATGTGTGTGTGTGTGTGTGTGTGTGTAACAGGGTAATGTAATTTGCTTTTGTTTAACCCTGAGCTGTAGGGTCTCTTGTTTTAATAGAGTTGTAGATTAGTTTTGCTATCCCACGTAATTGGATAAGTGATAAAGCATACTGTGGTATTCCTATCCTGCCATTACACTCCACATGCACGCACGCACACACACACACACACACACACACACACACACACACACACACACACTCTTGCTCCCTTGCTCCCTTGCCCCCTTGATTTCTCTCTCAAACACACACAAAATTGCACACAATTAGTTTAGCATTGGTTGGGGAGAAGGGACTGAACTCAATAATAGTTCAATACCTGTAATCTGCCAAGTATATTATCTTTAGCAGATTATGGGTGAAAAGTGTGGTGCCTGCCATTTGAGACAATGGATTATGCTTCATCCCCTTCATTCCCCAAGATAAAAGCCAGCTTTGCTTTCTTGCTCATTACTTTTCTTCTCTATTACCTATCTGTCCTTTTCTCCCTCCATTTTTTTATAAGTAAACAGCCTGCAATATACATTCTTAACATTTACAATATCTCCTTAGGAGGCAGAAGATGAGGCAGAAATTTGTATCTGCTATCTTTAAGGAAATCCCATTTTTAATGAAAATTGATTCTGTCTATAGTAAATACTTTAGATTTAATTGATTTAGATCTAATTGGATTTGAGTAATCATTATATACACAATTATGTTGCAAACACGATTTACCATAACAGATGTACTTAAAGCTGATTTTGAGTAAATACAACATGCTACATTATGATTTTATGAAGTCATTACATACACAATTTATCATGCTGGATGTAGCTGATACATAATGTTTCCTTAGTCACTTTATGTAGTGAGCAGAACCACCATCTGCCATAACTCAGGGTCACAACACACCTCCTCTTAGGTAACTCATCACCTGGCTAATACCATCCCCATGTGCATGGTGTTGGCAGCATCATGCTATGGGGATGCTTCTCAGCTTCTCAGATGCTTCTGAGACTTGGACGAAGATTCACCTTTCAGCACGACAGCGACCGGAAGAAACACAGCCAAGACAACGCTGGAGTGGCTTCTGAATGTCCTTGAGTGGCCCAGGCAAAAGCCAGACTTGAATCCCATTGAAAATCTGTGGACATCCAATCTGACACAGCTTGAGAGAATCTGCAAGGAAGAATGGGAGAAACTCTGTGCAAAGCTGGTAGAGGCATAACCAAGGAGACTTGAAACTGTAATCGCTGCCAAAGGCACTTCTACAAAGTACTGAATAAAGGGTGTGATACTTTTGTAAAGGAGATTTTCAGTTTGTTTTTTCTAAAAATGAGTTTTTGTCATTATGGTATATTGTGTGTAGATTAATGGAAAAAAAGTCTATAACACAACAAAGTGTGTAAAAAGTGAAAGGGTCTGAATACTTTCCAAAGCCACTGTATATGTATATGCTTGCATGCATGTGTCCATCAGTGATACAAGAGCTGAATATTGAGTTTACCCCAAATACTAATTTGTATTTGTATTTCTTCACGTTTCTTTCTCCCACAATGTAAAGAGAGAATAGATTCGGGGCTGTGTTTGCAGACGAGAAAGAGAAAGAGAGACATTAGAAAAAAAAGAGAGAGAAAGAAAGAAAGGCAGGAAAAAAACTAATTGAGTAGGGTAAAACATGAAAGACGAGAGAAAAAGAGACAGCGAGAGTAAGAATTATAGTTATTACAGGTTGTTTGACAATTCTCCCTTGAGCATACTGAGAGGCAGTCTCTATGACAATATTGTGTACGTGCTAATACGGCCACGGTACCGTAGTGTTACCTCTAATGCGCTAGTGAGTGTGTCTGCATGTGTGTATCTGTGTGTGCTCGCCAGTTTCTCTCTGCTTACGCGTACCAGTGTGTGTGTGTGTGTGTGTGTGTCTGTGTCTGCACACACACTAGAGGTTTTTCTTTTTTCAGAGAACATGTGGGTAGCTTCAAAAGTGCAGGGTCAGGCAGGCCGGAGTCTGTGGGCAAGCCCACACTGTTAATACCAGAAGAGGCGGACAGAGAGAGAGAGAGCCCTAACACACCTCAACTCTGACTTCCCCCAGCAACTAAGTTGTCAGGTTTTGAGGTGTGGATCTTTCATTGACCTCTCTGCCTGCCTGCTGTCTGGCTGCATGAAGAAATTAGAGGAGAGAGAGGAAGGAGAAAGAGAAAAAAAAGGGAGAGGGAGGGATGGTGAGTTGGAAATAGAGATGAGACAGCAGAGAGAGAGCATGAGAGTAAAAGAGTAACCTGGCTGTCACTCAGATAAAGGAATGCAGGCTGGAAAATAACCAGCTTCTGATGCTTTCCAAGTTCAGGTATACTGTATTATTTACAAATTACAAATTGCAAAGTACAACACTTCTGTAGGTGTGTGTTTCAAGATTCAAGATTCAAGAAGTTTATTTGTCACATACACACACGAGGTGTGCAGTGAAATGTAAAGTGGCAATGCTCAGCAGAAATGTGCAAAATAACAGGTTCACACTATTTACAATAAAAAAAAAAACCACAATATTTACAATGTCACAGTAAGAGCTCTATATAAAAAACAACACAATATTTACAATAAGAGCACTTTATAAAAATATAGTAAAAAAGGGAAATTGTATGTATGTAATATAATATAAATTATAAATGATGTGTAGTCTTTACCTAAGTGTGTGTGTGCATAAGAGGGGCAGTGTGTGTGTCTTGGTGGGGGCCCTGGTGAGGTCAGAGTTCACAGTCCTGATGGCCTGAGGAAAGAAACTCCGTCTCAGTCTCTCTGTTTTGGCAGCGTGACTACGGAGGCGCTTGCCTGACCGCAGCAGCTGAAACAGTCCGTTGTTGGGGTGGTGAGGATCCTTCATGATCCTGCAGGCTCTGGTTCTGCACCTCCTGGTGTACAAGTCCTGCAGGGTGGGGAGTGTAGTTCCAATAGTAGTGCGTTCAGCCGAACGCACTACTCTCTGCAGAGCCTTCCTGTCCTGAGCGGAGCTGTTGCCAAACCAGGCAGTGATGCTTCCTGTCAGGATGCTCTCTACAGCTCCAGAGTAGAAGGACTGAAGGATCCTCCGGGAGACTTTACATTTCCTCAGTTGCCTGAGGTGGTAAAGGCGCTGCCTTGCCTTTCTCACCAGAGTGTCAGTGTGTGTGGTCCATGTCAGATCTTCAGTGATGTGATGTGATGTGTGTGTGTGTGTGTGTGTGTGTGTGTGTGTGTGTGTGTGTGTGTTTGTGCTTGTGTTTGCATTTGTGTAAATGTGCGTATAGCTCTGATGTCACCAGTACAAATGGGACTTGAAAAGAGTTGTCAGCGAGCCCAAGGCGCCTTGAGAATTGCCTGCTCAAAACTCAGACCTGTGAACATAGACACCGAGCACGTACAGTTCTCTGATAGTGGAGCCACAGCTGCACAAAAAGCATATGCACACCCATGCACCCACGCAGGCAGCACAAACACACGCCCAGAAGCACACACACCCAAACACACACACAGTCCTTTTCTCTCCCTCTTTTTTTCTGGTGCTCATCTCCAAGAGGGTATGCAGCTGCACTCTAGACTGCAGTCAGTTTGAAACAGCAAGTTCTTAAAAAACTTCACTCTATAAGTGTGTGTGTGTGTGTGTGTGTGTGTGTGTGTGTGTGTGTGTACATAGCATTTGACAAACATCACATCTACTCTTACAAAATGCTACCAAAAAAGTGAACAAAATCACAGTAATTATCAAAATGTAGATGATACAATTTCACAGTTATTCCTAACTGTTTTATTGTTTGTCGTTTAGCCTAGTTTTTCCTCTTTCTTCTTCTCATTGTTAAGTGCCTTGGGTACGATGAAATGTGCTCTTAAATTAAAGTTATTATCATCATTATCATACATTTCAGGAAATTATGAGAGAAAGAGAGAAAGACCTATATAGATATAGTCCACTGAAGTATCTCATTCAAGATAGCATATATGACATTTTTTCTGAAAGCTGTATAAACATTTGGGGACTTCAAATCCACTACAGAAGTTGGATTGAAAGGACAACGACGACAACCCTGACCCAAGTCATTTCTCTCTGCCTCACATCCTGCCACTCTTCATTTTGAATCATATTTCTACTACCCTTCTTTACCTTCCAGGTTCTCTCCGTGATCATCATTCTTTCATTCAGTCTTTGACTCTAGTTTTGTCTCTACATGTCTGAGTTGGACAGGAAATGTGAATTTCCATGTTCCTAGAATTTCGTTCACCGCCTCGCCAGACCAACGCACCCTGACTTCGGTGTTAAATCCAACTGAAAAGGAATGTAATCATATCAGTGCAGAGCAGCAAAGTGGGTTATTTAACTGTAGAAAGAGAGACTGAAAGGGACAAGAGCCAGACTCATTGCTGCTAAGGGGAAAGCTAATTCTGCTCTTTCAGAGGGCATGAAAGGAACGGCATAGAAGAAGAGAGGGGAGTCGGGGAACGGATCTGTTCAATTCCATCTTACAGCATACATTGGACATGTGTGAGAGGGATTTACCAGGATAATACAAGGTTTTTAATGGTGGAGAAATATAAGAGAGCCAAACTGTGTCTCTCTATGTGTGTTCACGTGTGTGTGTGTGTGTGTGTGTGTGTGACAGAGAGACAAACAGCAGGAAGATGAATAGACAAAGACTTAAAGGTTAGAATATCCAGTATTATCTTGTGTGGTCCTCTCATTAAAAAGCCCCAGGAGGAAATGCGTTTGAGAGTAGCGGTTTCATTCTAACATTTGCCGCAGTCTCAAATGAACGGCCTTGAGTGGGTGACTGTACCTTCAAGCCGTGATCCTGTGGTGAATAGGCAGAATTTTCAACAGCAGACATAATTAATACCCAGCTGAATGGACAAGAGAGATGATTTATGAACAGAAAGGAAAAAATAAGTAGGCCTGTATGAAGTGAAAGAGAGAGGGTCGATTCAGAATGAGTTGCGATGAATCAGTGCAGTCTGCGGCTGTGAGGGTGAACACTAACTAGCTCTACATGGTGTCAGTGTCCCATAGAAACACTTTAGCACTATTTTCTTTTCCTTAAAAGCTGAAATTGTCAAATTACATGGAAAATAGTTATTGACCCTGAGACTGTGAAGTGAAGCCATTGATCCTTCATCGTCAAATATCAAAACTGCATGGGACTCTTAGAAAAACATTTTCCTGAATGTGAGGTACTTTGGTACAGGTACTTTGAGTGAAAGGCAGTCTAGCTACTCACTAGGCCACCCTGCTTTTTTTTTTTTTTATATATTTGCGCTCTGGAAAAACTTTGTATTATTAACATCACAGCACATTAACTATTAAAATATTTATTTGCCATTTATATGTAACATGGGCCTGATGCACAGTGATACCACACAGCCTGTTCCTGTACGCCTCGGAGTGTAACGTCTGCCTCCACCTACGGTTCAGCAGCAAAGCTTCAGGGCTCCCACACAAACAGCAAAATATTGTCCTCTCAGCTGAGACCAAGCTGCAGTGCCGTTATTCCAAGCTTGCTCGACTCCTTTACTTGTTCCTCCACGAGTGCTTAAAAGGGGACCACACCATAACAATAGGCCTATCTCAACCATCTTCATGCACTAGTGGCTCTACTTGATAGATTAAGCTTTTACCAAAGCCCATTTGCAGGACACCAAAAGCATCCTTTCCCTGAATTAAAGCTTTTAAAAGTGTATGCTGGTGTTATATTCAGCTTTTTATCAGAACGTCTATGAGTTTCTTCCTTTGCGTTGTTTGATTACGCCATCACCAAGACCCTGCTCAAAAAATGGAATAATCCAATCAAAATGCCAGATCATCCACATGTTCTGACTGCCCCCCTCCAAAGAGGAAACTACTAGACCTATGAAGCGAACAAGCGCACCGAAGAAGGACAAATGAAAGCGCTGGAACTTCGGAGGGCTGGGACCAGTCCTGTTATGTTGTCCAGACTAATGAAAACCAGATTACCAGGCTTATTTTGTTCTAAGCCACAGCATGGTATGAGTACGCCCAATAGTGTATTATGAACTTCCCAAAAGATAACTTTATGAAACTGTTCATTGCCGGTTCACACTTATTATTGTCTGATAAGATATGAGAAGAGGGAGACGGAAACTTGTAAAGCACAGCAGGAACACGAAGCTATCAACAATATTAGGAGAAATAATAGCAGGCTTCCGGTATAAATCAGAGACAAAAGAGAAACTAATACGCTGGGAGAATTTTCACCAGCTTTCTCTCAAAGGAGTTAACAGTGGGATGGATTTTTCTGTAATAATTACACTACACATCTCTGCAGCTGAATAAGACACACAGAACAAAACCAATTCCTGCACAAATCTTTCAGAAGCCTGGAATGGAAGTTAATGACTTACTGCTGGAGAAAGAGAGGTGGATTCTGGGTAGAAAAGAAAGAGAGAGAGAGAGAGAGAGAGAGGGGAGGGGGAGTGCATGAAAGACAGAGACAGAGAGATACAGAGACAAATGGCAATAAGAGAGATAAAGAGGGAGAGAGACAAAGGGAGAGAGACAAAGGGAGTAATATGCCTTCTGGAAGAGATGAACAAACACATGGAAGAGAGGAGAAACCACATGAAAACCAACGGCAGACATCAAAAAGCAGGTCAAAGCCTCTGCTAATCATTAGAGCTCTCGCTCTCTCTCTCTCTCTCTCTCTATCTCTCTCTCTCTCTCTCTCTCTCACACACACACACACACACACACACACACACAGAGAGAGAGAGACCATGACCATGCATTAAAAGACTAGCACAAGCAGCTGTCTCTTCTGCACAGGAACAATACCTGTCATGCAAAAGAGGTCAGCCCACAGCTCTCTGGGGCTTGGACTGAGCTTAAAACAGCACCAGGTGGGAGAAAGAAGAGGATGACTTTTTGTTTTGTAGGCAAATAAAAGTAGTAAAAGCATGATGTATGACTCTGTTTCTCCATTCTCTTTCATTTGTTTTAAATCCTTTTTGACTGTTGTACCTTTTTTTGTCCCCTCTGAAAAATAACTGACCATGGCTATTGGCTGTGCCTGTGCAAGTGATGTGATGGTGTCGGATGTGGAATGTGGCTAGTTTCATAGTTTGAAGTCTTGCGTAAGATGTTGCGTATTTAATTGGGCCCAAAATAACATAGTACTATAGAATAAACTATTCATATTTTCCTATACACTTGGTCTAAATGGGTCATTTCTACTGAAATGTTTTCGGATGACTATGTTTACTTGTTTTCCACTGAATTAGATATAAAAGCTAATGAGCATCTGCCATTGTGAAGAGACAAGAACATATTTAGTTATTTATTTGACATCATTGTCAAAACAACCCTTACATCATCCTCACCGTCTTAAAATATCTCGGCACCTTCCCTCTGTTTGTTTTCATCAGGAATTCCTCCATCCAATGCAATGTTATACAACACAACAATAGCCTGATTTGCCAAAGGTTGAGAAATGAATGGATGCTTTCTCTAGGTGTTAAGGATCGTGCACAAAAAAAGTGATTTCTGGTTTACTGAATGACACAGAGGGAGCCATTTGATTAATCCTCTATTTTGTGCTCTGCAACTGACAGAGAAAATATCAGCTAGGATAAAAACACCAGAAGTCACATATTATAGAAAAGCAAATGCTTCGGTAGTAGATCAGATTCTTCTATTTCGACCGGCACACAGCTTTAGCAGCCGCAGAAAGTTTGAGTAGATCGAAGCCTCTCTGTCACTTAAGCCAACAGTGTGCCATCAGTGGGTCACGGGGGAAATTTGTCTGTGTTTTCAGGCTCTCTATCTTCCTCTCCCAGTAAGCCTGACTTGTTAGGATGGATTAGTTTAGTGGTCATAGTAGACCAACAGCCCAATGAAACCTTCCTATCCACCACAACAGTAATGCTACAGGGACACAAAACGATGCATACATGCACGGACATGCATGGAATACATATGTACAAGCACACATAAAACAAGGGAGCATACAAGCACAGACAACAGAGGAAGTCAAGGGTGCACATCAATGTTCTAATACAAAGTTATCCTATTATATACTCTATCTTATTTTGATTACTACTATACCTACACATTTATTTGTACTTTACCTACACATGGCCAGCTGCTTAACCTGTCACTGCGCTAATACAATTTAGATTAAGGTTACTGTAAAGCATCAGGGGTGCTTCTGTTAGGTTTGAACATATATGGCCCTTTCTGGATAAGATTGGTGACTCCTGCTGTAAAGGTTAGGCAATTAAAATAACTTTGGTCAAGGTTAGGGTATGGGTTTAGGCAGTTACAACCAATTACAAGTCTAGGTAACTAAAACAATTTGTGAAAATGAAAACTCACAGTAGAAAACTTCTTTGCATGAGTTTGGAAGTGAATCCAGAGCGACCCCAACCTCCACGCCCCTGCTTTCCACTGCGCTATTTCATTTCATGCCAAACTACTGCCTGTTTCAGACATGAAATTAGGGTGCAGTACTTTTCATTACTACAACTACTACTAAATTTGATATGAGAAGACCCAGCATGACCTCCAGAATGTCAACCTTTCAGGGAATGGGAAAAACAGCCTCATATTTAGTTTGATCAAAATACCTTTTTTAGTTTATCCATTGGGTTTTGAAAGGGTTTCATAAGCCCATAAAGGATCATGTTATCCCTCAACTGACGTGAAAACATGATAATCACCAAAGCTGGAGTTTACACACAGCAACAATGATATTCCTCAAGGCTGGTAAAACCTTCTTTCAAATGCACAGAGACACACACACACAAACACACACACACGTACATTAACTCTGGGACACAGAAACACATACACACATAATGTTTGTCCTTTGTGAACTGTAAGTGTCTACGTCAAGCTTTCTGTTTTTCTGCATGCTTTGTTAAGAAACATGGTGTTACCTCTTTGTTCTCCTGATGAGTCATCAAATTGTGAAAGGCTTTCAAGGCTCTTCAGTTGGCTTACATCTATACAAACAGGAAGGAAGGAACTGGGTAGAGAGGAGGCTTTTGTTGATGTGTGGATGAACTTGTGCACTATCAATGCATAAGCACTGAACAGTGAGCTTAGGTTAATCATATTTGCTGCTGAGTCATCAACACAACATACACAACATGAAAGGAGTAGGTGATAAAAGTAGCTGTGTTGCTATTTGGCAAGGATTGGATACTTCTTCTTCGTGTTAAACCATGTTAAAAAAAATACATCAGCAACAAAGACCAACTTTCAGGGTGCCTTTGTATTCATGCTGTTGTTTGATTACACTCTGTTGTAAGGGCACGCCTACATGCTGTTATGATGTACTGTACATTGTATCAGAAAAACATGTCAGGTCTTGGCCCGGACAAACAACTGCAAGAGAAATGAGTTGATAGATACAAGGAGGGGCAATACCAACAACCCGAGTCTAAACGGTTAACTATATACATAAAGTTGCAATCATTTAAAATGTTTAATTTAATTTCTAGCGAGTGAGTACAGTGGTTTCACTAGTCTGGACTGAAGAATGCCAGTTATCGAATAGCAGGGATGGAAAATTCCCATCCAAGTCCCCATTATTGAATTATGTATTGTTTGGCAATATTCTATTTATTAGTATTATTGAAAACACGCTGACTACAATGAGACCCAGATGTGCTAACACCCAGTATGCTAACAACATGCTTTTATCAATATTGATCACATGACCCTTTCCCTACAATTACTCTTCATTAATAAATGTCTTTAGCAATGACCTATGAAACTCCTCCTACTCTCTCTCTCCCTCTCTCTATAAATCTCTCTCTCTTTTCATGTGTCTTTACACGTGTGCTTGTGTGCATGTGTCCGTATGTGTCGTACTGTATGTGCCTGTTTTAGAGCCTTACTTTTATGAGCTTCATCAGACAGTAAGAGGTCACAGAAAAGGTTACTGAGGTTCAAGCTGATGGCCTCGTTAAATGTTTTATGAGAGAGGATGAGCAGCCGTGCATATCAGCTCCCTTATGCCTTCGCTAGGACAGGCTATGACCATCTATCTAACTAAAGAGAGTTAGGGCCCGCGTCCTCCAAATACCTCCTCATTAGCTAGCAGCACTCAACAGATATTATGTTATCAGAGTGTTTTCTTTTAATCACTTTGTTTGTTTTAGTGTATTATATTTTGATTAATGGCATGCCATGTATGGCATTTTTGTTTGTTTTATTGGCTTTTATTTATTGTTGTCTTATTGTTTGTGTGATAGCCATACGAATTGCTTCACATCAGCAATCCGCTGTCAAAAGGACAACCCATAGATTACGTTGGCCTTTGTTGTATTTCATTTTGAACTAATTTACTTTCTTTTCTATAACTTACTCCTGCCAGGAGCCGTCTGCTGGTCTTAATGCGAACTGTCAAGATGAATATTACTCAGTAGCAAAAATGAAATGCCAAACGTGGGGTTTGGAAGATACCACCGTTCAATGTGTCACAGAGGGAATGGTATGTTGAATCATATAGCACATTAAAGTAATATTTTTACATTTACGGTGGTTATGACATAGTAGTGTGTTGTTGTTTTCTGAGGAAGAGAGCAGATGCAATTGCACTTGTTAATATGTTACACAGTAAAATGTTAAATGTCAACCAGCCTGAATTGGTTTGGTCTGTTTGGCCAGCCTGTATCCATGTCCCTGTGTCACTTTGTTCAGTATGCTTGTCCTTACTTTGTTCCCATATTTTGATTTGTGCTGTGTTTAGTTGACCTCAGTTATATTGCACCCAGGAACTTTTCTTTTTGTAACAACCTTATTTTCTATTGTGTTATCTTGTCACCATTTTCCATTTTGTTATCCATAGCTTCTTCAGCATCGTCCCCATGAGTAAATAAAACCCTTTATGTGCACTCTACCCGCAGCTCCTTGTGACTACCTGCTTGATCCTTTACAGTTATTTTCAACTCTGTCAACTGCTATAGAAAATTTCCTCTTTCTATTCTTTCATAATATTTTTATTATTATGGAGAGGTGGTAGTCATTCCCACAGTTGTAATAAAAACCTATCTATCAGAGGTTGTCAGACAACCTTTTAATTTCAATGGGACAACCTTTGAGTGTTGATATCAGTAATGTATTTTTCATCATTCATTCTCCATTCTGCTTATTCCTATTCAGGGTCACCGCAGCCTATCCCAGCATGCATTGGGCGGTCACCTGTCCATCACAGGGTAAACACATACACATACAGACAAACACAATCATGGGCAATGTAAAGTCTCCAATCCACCTGACTTGCACGTCACAGGGAGAGACCAGGGCCAAGATTTGAACCCACCACTAAGCCACCTCTTTCTAATTTGTTGTTATAGTGTTATAGTTAAGTGTTACCATCCTTTATATTGCTCCCGATAGTACCACAGTATGTTGAGAGTCAGGAGATTTACTTTTACTTGTGGACACAAGTACATGCTCCTCGGCCATGATGTCCGAGCATTGGATCAAGATGCAAGATAAGCAACTCTCAACGAGTTCACTGCAGACGGCAATCTAAGGCATGAGCAGGCAGTTTCATTACAAACTGTCCATCGAGAATTTCACGGAGAGTTTATAATATGGTCGGGCCACAGTGCATGAAACCTTTATTACACCTATAAATGCACTTTTGCTAATTAAGTGGTACAAAGAACACAGGCCGTGGTTTACTGAGCAGTGATGGTTTGACGAGCATGAAAACAATGTAAATCCTGTACCGTGGTGTGATGGTGGGGACGAAGCCCCTCCCCCTCCACACGGCTCGGCTGCGGCAGAGGTTCAGCACCCTGGACAGCGACACCAGCCCTGCCTGTGCCAGCGATGGCCACATGAGGCTCCCTTTAGTCCCTTTTGGTCTCATCCTTCCAATAGACAATCTATGGTGTCTCTTTTATTTTCCTATATGTATTTGTATGCACACAGACCCACACACAACATGTGGTTTGTTATGCTTTAGTAGTTGGTTTCATGAAATAATTATTGCACATCAAAGACAGGCTGTAATTCCTGAGGCCAAAAGTGGTGTAGTATGCAACAGTGAAAACAAGAAGAGTAAAAAGCAGAGCAAGATGGGGAGTGAAAATGAAGACAAACAGAGGTGAGAGTGAGAGAGGACCCGAATGAGAAATCTCAACTCTTACCCTGGGTCCCAGGCTCATTAAAACATATCACTACTCTTGTCATGTGGGGACCGAGCAGGAAAAGGCCTGTGACCCATTTTGGTTCCCAACCCAACCATTAAAAAATATGAAGCTAGAGGAAACAGAAGGATTTAGGTAAGAGGGGAACACAAAGGGGTAGAGGGGGATGGGGGGGGGTGTGGGGGGGGTTGAGGCAGAGGTCCAGTTGGCAGAGAAAGGAGTCTGCATTTTATTGCCTCTCTCCATCTCTCTGCCTCCCCCAGCCTCTCCCTTTCTTCATCTCTCACGCTCTTCGTTGGGGCGCCATGGGGTAATGTGGCATGAAATATGTACTTAAAGAAAAACTCAGGTGCTGCCATGAAGCGAATAAGAGAGTATATGGATCTCTGTATGTGTATGAGTATGTCTATGGATGTTAGCATGTACCTGAAATGCTCCTATGTTCTGATGTGATACTGATGCTGTGCGATGGTGCTGGTGTGGGCATTCATATGTGAAGGACAGCACAGCCTGTGCGTGTGCGTGCAGGACATAGACCTCTCCTCTGCTTTGAGTAGAGGTGTGAAGGCATGAATATCAAGTGAAACACACACACACACACACAGGTGTGAAGCTAGCTAGTTGTTTTCTAGCTCCTCACTTAGCAAGGTGAGGACAGAGAGGCTGGCACATATCCCTAAGCTATTACTTCTCACCTGCATCATTTCAATACTATACAATGGATATTACACACACACACATGGACACCTGCTCACAAACATAGTGACTGTCTCTCTATCTCTTTCTCTCTCTGTGATCCTCCCCACCACCTTCAACTCCCCCCCACATCCAATTCCAGTAACTTCCTCCTATTAACCAGCTGTCATTTATCTTTCCAGTTATCCATCCATTCATCCATCCACCCATCTACCAATCTATCCATTCTTCTTCCCCTCTACTCTCATCCCTCCCTCTTTTCTTATCCCCAGATAGCCCCCGCTCTTCATCAGTGCGGAGTCGGCTCATTCCAGCTACAAAGAGAAAACTCCAAATCACTATTGATTGAGCTCTCATGAAAAATACATTTCCTGCATTAGGATTCAGTCTCAGCCCTCTTTCTGCATCCCCACTGCATCCAGTCATCTCCCAATCTCCTCCCTCCATTCCTCCGCCCCTCCGCACAGCAGGTGAGAGGTATATTTTCCTTCCATACATCCTCTCTTTCTGCCGAGGCTTCTGTCTTCTGATCGATCCCCCGCTCCAACTCTCCGGGTCCATTAGGATGAGTGTTTATGCTGGAAATATCAATACTTCTGCTCCTCCATCTCTGTCTCTCCCCTCTTTCCATTTTACACTTCTCTGTCACTCTCTCCCTCTTTTTAACTCGTTGGTCTCTCTGGCTACCATTGTGATTTGGTTCTGTGGCCTTGACATTCCCTTTATTTCTCCGCAATACGTCTGACCACATTTTTCCATCTCGTCTTGATATTACTTTTGTTTCTTTTCACTCCATCTAAATTGCCTGAAACCGTAAGAGGTGAAATTGCTTCCCTTTGCATGGGGAGGAAAGTAGACAGACTAACTTTGTCACAAACTTTATTTGACACACACACACACTCTCTCTCTCACACACACACAAACACAAATGCATATATTTCAATTACCCTGTTTTATTGTGCTTGGTCATCATACATCACATTCTGCCTGTCTGCAAATGGCGGCATAAGAGAGACAGAGGAAGAGCGAGTCCCAATGGCTTTTTACAATCTATCTTGCCTGTCGTTTCCATTGGGTAAGCCTGTTTTGGACTGGCTGCTTTGGATTTTCCCTGCTAGCCAATTTTCTGTGGTCGTCGGTGGGCCACAGCCTGTCTCTATTAATATCCTTATGACACTTCAATTTGCTCCCTTTCCCCCTTCCTCCCTCCCCTCCTTCCAAACTGCCGCCCTAGTGTCTGCCGCCTCGACCAGTGCCGCCTGCATGCCTACCTACAATCTGGAAAATAACATCTAGGAAATTAAACACAAACACATGCAAACACACATAGGTACGTGAACATGGGTTCATATACATGTAGATACCTACAGACACACACAAAAACACAGTTGTATGTTGATAAGTCCATCTCTCTCTCTCTCTCTCTCTCTCTCTCTCTCTCTCTCTCTCTCTCTCTCTCTCTCTTTCTCTCTCCCTCTCTCTTCTCAGCATTTTCTTCCGGAAACACAATTTCCAGATAAGAAGTAAAAGCTCGCCTCATTCAGACTACGAAATGGATCTTCCCCCCATTGTGCAAAGAGAAACACATTGTCCACTATGATTTGTTAAGATGGGAATTAACATTAAAAAGCCATTGAAAACTGGTCTGGGATGGTTCCCCCACAGCTATATGTCCCTCCTTATGCTTTCTATAACAGAGATATGAGAGCTATATTTCTTAGAGGGAGGAGCACTCTGCAAGATTGTTTCTATACTCAGTATCCTGTATGCTCTGCATTGCTCCCATGTAGGGTAAAGCTACCTATTTGTTTTTATCTTGACAGGTGTATTGACGTATGCATCATGACGACAATTGTAAATTTGTGAATGAGAGCATGCCCTCCATTGGGCAAAGCACTCTAGAGACTAAAGCCCTATCTGGACAGGATTTGTTTTACAGGGGGAGGTGGGGTAATGTAATCATTACAGGAGTATGTTTGTAATTTGATTCCCGGAATCAATTTTATTTAATTCCGGCCTCGTTTACCTCCTGTGAAATGGCCAATAATCTCAGGTAAAACAAGTCATGTTTGATTTTTGGCGAATATTGATATTTTCTTTTGAAAAGGACTCTTCACATTATTTTACCCCAAACTGAGATCAGACCCAAAGTTTCAACTCTGGTCCAGTTGCAACTTAACTTTTCTGTTGCAGCCATGCTGTATTGTTATGGTTCAAGCATGTCAAAGTCAATTGCAGAAATTACATATGATACATTTTTGGTGTAATGACAAGTATGTATCTCTGTAATTTTGGAGACTGATTATAGAGATTCCCATGTGAATTGGCCATTACAGTAACAATGAGAAAGAGAAAAACTAGGCTAAATGAGATAAAGAACAGGGCCACAGTTCAGCAACTGAGTCCAAAGGCCTGGCTGAAGAGAACGATATGGCCTCCTGTTGTGGCTTAAAACAATTGATTTTAAAGTTAAAATGTTTACTTCAAGAATTTGTATGGTTGAGCACATTTTTTACCCTAAACCATGAACATTAAATCCCAGTTTTATCCATCCATCCATCCATCCATCCATCCATCCATTTTCTAGCTGCTTATCCAGGTAAGGGTCGTGGCGGCAATAGAGCAAACAAAGAAACAAAGAAGAAGAAGAACAAAGAAGCCGAGCAACTTCCTCCAGCTCCCCCTGGGGGATCGCCAAGCACTCCCAGGACTGCTGGGAGACATAGTTCCTCCAGCATCATGGGTCTACCTGTGGGGTCTTGCCAGGGAAGCACCCAGCAGTGTTCCCAAACCACCTCAACTTGCTCCATATCAATGCGGAGGAGCAGCAGCTCAACAATGAGGTCCTCCTGGACCATTGAGCTCCTCACCCTATCGCGAAGAGTGAGGCTATCGGGTATCGGGTTCCCCAAAGTGATCCTTCCACTTACCATCTGACAATATTACCAGTCAAGGTCAGTGTTTCAGCCTGGGCGATGTCCTGCCTTCCCATGGCTTTCCAGAACCTCTTTGAGGCCAGCCAAAAGTCATCCTCCATAGCCTCATCAAGCTCCCATTGCTTCTGCAACCGCAGCTGCAGCCTTTCTGGCCTGCAGGTACCTGTCTGCTGAATCCAGAGTTTCCCGTGCCAACCAGGCCTCTTTCTTCAGCTTGACTGCCTCCCTCACCGCTGGTGTCCATCAGCGGGTTCAATTATCCTCTACCCGTAGTCCTAAAAATGGCTGGACAAGCCATTGGTAAGGCAGGAATAGTGACCACTTTAGAATAGGTACTGCAAATCTAGTTGGTAAAGCATTATCTAACATGAACAAATGTCTAACAAAACTGTAGTAAGCCATTAGTACTTTACTCTCCTTTGTGAAGACCAGTAAGCCCTTGGTAAGGCAAGAACAGCCGCCATCTTACAACAGGCAATGTAAAATTGGTAAATACAATCATAAATTTGAAGTTTATAAGTGCATTAGTAAATGGCCTAGTAAACATGCTTGCAGTTTTGTGCATTCTTTGTATGTTAGTAAAAAGTTTAGTAACCAAAGAGGAACTTCTGGCAAAGGGAGAAACTTCATCATGAACACAAAATAATGCAGCATTTACAATGCATTAATTACATTAATAAATAGTATTCATGTCTTACTTAGGGGTTGGTTCATTATTAATTAATGCATTTAATAAAAAAAAAATTGTTAAGGGAACCTTATTATAAAGTGTTACCTTTTTCTTTTAGTTAGACTCATTGCTTAAGTGATTTGATAAGACCACTTGTTTTAAATTAAAAGGTTACTTACCAATTTCCATATATTTTTATATATATATATATATATAATATATATTCCATACCAAATTCCAGATATTTAGTGCCATTTGTTATTGGTTTTTTTAAACATAATAAATGAAATGCATTCTGACAAACAGTACATGAATCTCTTTGCCATATGTTTGGTATCTCTTTAACAACATGCCATTTCTTTTTGTTTTTGAAATATAGCTGTTTGTTTGGAATGAGTAACGCTCATTTAACTGATTTCTCAGTGAACTGCAGCAACGTTATAGAGGGTTAATATCATATAAACTAATAGCATGACAAATTACTACTTTAAGACCCTGTGTGATGTTGAGCATCCAGTGTATATTACAATCCAGTGTTTATGTCAAGCTTTGGTACCTTTTTCAGGTAGTGTGTTGTCAGGATGTTTTTTTGTATTTTGTCTCCATACCAAAGACCCCAGATGGTGGGCAGACAGCGTTTGTTGTCGTCCCTCTAGGGCCTGCTGTGGGATCACACAGGCAGCATATACACAACGGTGGAGCAGACACACACACAGACTTTATGCAGTGCACACACAAGATAAGATCAGATAAGATAAGATAAGATGAAACCTTATTGATCCCCATGGTGAAATGGTTGTTGTAGCAGTAAATAGTAGTAAGATACAACAAAGAAAGCATGCCAATGCAAAGAACAGTGTGATGGCCACCAATGATTGGTAGAACATGTTGACTAGTTTGTTTCATACATTGAACCATAGCATCCTCCATAACATTACTCTGCTCTTTCTTGTACAGTCCACTACCAACCTCTTCATCGTGATGATAATCTGATGAGCTGCACAACCACATATTCAGACACAAATTTTACCCAGCATGCTCTTGACGTATATACATAGTACAGATCGGTGTCATGTTTCATAGACATACACAAACTATCAGCCAGATTCCTGTAATGTCAGACTTATCACACTGAGAAATCCCATCAAGGCTAGATGAAACACACACACACACACACACACACACACTGACAATTTCACTCTCTCATTCCCTCACCTACCAAAACAAATATACACTGGCATATGCATAACACACCGCACGCACACACACACACACACACACACACACACACACACACAAGAACTTTTTCAGAAGCCAAACTGTTGATTAAGAGTAAACAATAGATGGCATTCGGAGAAATCAGTTTATTGATGAAACCCTCAAACAGCATGTATGTTCCTGTTTGGTGTCTGTTCAAGACTGGCAAAGGCGACCAGTAATATAATATATTAATGTTTAAGTTGTCATATAATAGTCCCTTGTACACTTGTAAACAAATGCAGCCACGCTTGAAATAGTACTAAAAATATCAGAGCAAAGAACAAAAATGTTTGGTTTGCAGACAAACTCCACGTGAGCAAATAGTAGAAGGGTTTGTAATGTACAAAATGATGATGGTCACATGTCAAGTTCTTATCTCCAAACCCTAAGCCTGGCAGAAGATTCACACAGCTTATGAGACCGCAGTTCACACGATTCTCTCATAAATTCTCAATAAGCTTTTCAAACAAGTTGAGGAACCGCTCCCTCCTGTCCACAACCTCAGAGTATTTTATGTTGCTGCTGTCTTCTTCTTCTGTAACCTCCACTGTCCTCTCCTTAGCTGCGGTGAACCTCTCCCGGCTGGCTCTGTCTCGTTCCAGAGCCAGCCGGTCCCTGCTCACAGCGTCTCAGCGTCTCTCTCTCTATTGTCTCCCTCTCTCTCTCCAGAGACGCTCGGTCTCGGTCCAGCGCTGCTCTCTCCCTCTCCATCACCTGCTTCTCCCTTTGCATCACCTGCCTCTCGCGCTCCATCATCACCCTCTCGCTCTCCACCTCAACCAAACTCAAAACCAGAGCAGTGTGCAACCAAAATCTAAAATATGTATAAACATACACTTGAGGACCACGAGTCCAGCTACTGTAGAGGCCCTTCCTCAGCTTGGGGCTCTGGGTAGTCAGCACCCCTATTCCTCCCACTAGTGCACCCCAGATCCCACCACCATCTCCCCAGTTGCCTTCCTCATAATAAGTCATCTCCCTTTCATACAAAGCTAATTTAGATCAGAAATGGCAGAAAAGTTAACTTGGCAGGGTGAAAGTATTCTACTTTGATTTTATAAAAGCTCTTGGGTTTCCCTGATCATTCACGGGAGAGTTATCCTTAATACTGAGGATAAGAGTGGATGCAACTGTCACTTTTGGGGGTGTAACAGAGACGGTAATGTAAGGAGTAATGCAAGAAGTTACTCCCAGGGAGTAATGAAAGAGGTACTATACTACTATACTAATACTATTACAAGTAGCGAGTATTGAGAAACGTATGCACTTTTTGGGCTATTTTGAGGGAAATAACTCAATATATAATGACAATGCTTTCCAAACACATATATCATCATATCAAATACATCATCACAAATATATCATCATATTCATTTTATTTCATTGATTAATTCATTAATTGATTTTATCAAGCAGTTTTGGGCAGCCTGTCACCTCTGTGACATCACAGTTGACCATAGAATCCAAGTCAGTAGTTCAGGTCACCACAGTCCAGCAACTGAAACACGTGAGAAGACAACACTCTCAACAACACTGATTCTACGAGAGAGAGATATTTGTTTTTGCTTTTGTTCAAGTTCGAGTCACAACTGTGAACTGTATTGTATTGTATTTTGTATTGCATTTCATCACCATGGCCTGTACATCTGTCTGGACGTGCAAGTCTCTGCCTACTCTCCCAACTAGGAGAGATCTAGGTGAGTACGAAATCCTGGCAAACACATGCAGTCCCTTTCACATGTTAATGCTAACAATTTATCAGGTAGGATGGGCACTAAGGTTAGACCCTCAGGTCACAGCTCTGATACCTGCTGTTTCACTGTTTTGTTTCAAGTGTTTGTGTCCTGACCAGTTAGAAAAGCCATTTCATACAACACTACAACTAATCATCACAGCAGCAAACAAGGTAATGGCTCCATGGCCTTTTCCCGTTCGTAGGCAGCCATGCACGCCGAGCAGTGAGTGATGGACACACTGGACCCAGCAACCTCCCGGTGGAGGACGCTGGTCCAGAGAGGAGAGGGATTAAGAGAAAAGCCACCCATGAGTGCGGCCAACAAACGGCCAAGAAGAGCAGGATGCGCTCATGTAGCGCTCATGTAGAGTTGGTGGTCGATGTCGAGGAGGAAGGCTCAGAGACGAGCAATGGATCGATCAGTACTGCCGTGTCCTCCTCGCGAGACACTGTCAAAACCAGCGGCCAAGGTCAGCTGAAATAGACAGATAATCAGATAGACAGAGTTAAAGAGAATTACAGGAAGATCAGTTTTGTGTGTGTGTGTGTTTTAGCTGAATATGAGGCTAAATATGAGGAGCTTCATAAACTGGGGGAAGGAGGCTATGGGTCAGTTTATGCCGGCTACCGCAAGGAGGACTACTTTCCTGTAAGGCTTACACAACTGTACATACAAGCACGTACACACACACTTCAAACACACACACACTTTTACCATTATGTCCTCTTTAGGTGCTAAGCCAATGTATTTGTATCTCTGTCCTGCAGGTGGCTATAAAACATATACCCACTGAAGAGGTGATCCGCACACCAATGGTGAGGTAGTTCTCATTTGTCCCAACACATTTAATAAGTGAATCAAATAAACAAGAGTGAGTTGGCGTCACCACAGCATTATCAATGGTGATGGCCAGGTCTCGGTGCGGACAGCCCTTCCCCGGGAGGAACACCAGCTCAGTCTAGTCCAGGTTGAGCTTCAGGTGGTGCATTGACATCCACTCTGAGATGTCTGCCAGGCACGCAGCAATGCGTGCCTCCACTTGTGTGTCAGAGGGGGGAAATGACATTATAGTATATTTATGTGTGTATATATAATAGGAAATAAACTTCATCGTACTCCATGTCTTTTTTTAGATTGTGAATGGAAAGACGTGCCAGTTTCCCCTGGAAGTGCTGTTGCTGCTGAAAGTAGCTGAACCAGCATCAGTTGGAACAGATGCAGCCGTAGCCCTACTCGACTGGTACGAGATGGACCAAGAGCTCATCCTTGTGCTAGAGAGACCTGCCCCCTCCATGGACCTATTTGACTATGTGATGGAGAGTGGTGGCTCCCTGCAGGAGCACGAGGCCAAGGTAGGACGGTGAACAGATGTGTGTGTGTGTGTGTGTGTGTGTGTGTGTGTGTGTGTGTGTGTGTGTCAGTCCAGTCCATGGTAGCAGTCCCTCAGAGCCCTCCCCCTCACCTCTTTCTCTCTCTCTCAGATCCTGATGAAGCAGCTAGTGAGTGCCATAATAGAAATCCACTCCAGAGGGGTCCTGCACCGGGACATAAAATTCGAGAACCTCCTAGTTGAAACTGGCTCCGACACACCACGTCTGAGAGTCATCGACTTCGGCTGCAGCTGCATCCTGCATGAGGGAACATACAACGAGTTTCATGGTGCGCTGCCTGGCTTCGGTTCTCTTTATCTCTCTCTCCCTCTTACCCTCTCGCTACGTCCATGTCTCACTCATGTCTGTCTGTGTGTCCCAGGTACCAGCGGGTACATCCCACCCGAATGGCTCAAATTCAGATCATACAGAGCTGGTCCATCCACCGTGTGGCAGCTGGGGGTGCTGATGTACGGCATGGTGTCAGGACACCACCCCTTCTATACCAGGGGGGAGATCCTCCACAGCCGACCTGCCATGAAGGCAGAGCTGTCCCAACGTAAGGCAATCACGCGCACACACACACACACACACACACACACACACACACACACGCACACACTTTTAATACACACAGTCTGTATTCATCTTTGATCCCTGTCTTCCTCTCCAGATTGCCAGGATATGTTGGCAAGCTGTCTGTCAAAGGACCCTGAAATCCGTCCCACCCTGGAGTCGTTGCTGCTCCACCCCTGGCTCCACTGATCCAGCCCTTTGTCTGTCTGTCTTTGTGTCAATCAAATTTTTTTTATTCATCACAAAATAATCATTTACTGCCTAATAATAAATCTGACCCCACCCCCCAACTTTGAACTCGTCCTGTCTTCTTTCTTGAAAGGCCTGAAAGACATATTGTAGATGATTTTTCAGCAGTAGTGATGCATCTTTACAGATAATAATAATAAAGTCCCTGCTATTCCAAGGTGACCCGCTCACTGTTCCTTTCAAAAGGAACTGTGTACAACTGTTTAATTCGAACTCTGTGTTTGATCTATTTTACACAACTTAAATCAGCTATTTCTCAATGTTTCAGTGATCTGTTCATTCAGAAATGCTTATCAGCTGTTTCAATAAAGCTTTTGAGCTGCTGTTGTTGCAGAAGTAGAGGCTTTATTCTGTATTTAAGGTTTTGAACATTAGGTTTTCATTTCTGGCATGCTGTGTGCAAGCATTTGGAAATAAGACAAGAAAGATCCATCATTTTGGTATTGGGTAAGCTTGTATGTAAAGAAAATCTAAGCATTTTAGAAACGTGTTAATTGACTGCATATTCTGTGAAAACAACATGAATTGTGTTAATGGTATGGTCCACAACTGACGGATGTTGTGCTAATTGTGTTTAGAGTTTTGAAAATTTGACTACAGATTGGACAAACGGATGTTAGCGACTGTAAAACACTGTAATAGTACAGTTGTCCTGTGGTCTAATACTGTCTGACTAGAGCCAACCCTAACCCTCCAATGGAATCTTCCACAGAGGGAAAAGGAAACAGTGCATACTGTATTAAACAAAGCCTAGTCAGACTGCAAAATTAGCAAAAAGTGCTAAATACAATGTCAGTGCAGACAAGAGTTTAGATATTGCATCTCAATCAGTTTCTCCTTTGCACCACAACAGATGGTTTAGACATGCACGTGTTCCCCCAGTGGATACAGGGACAATAGCCAACACCTCTTATCTCCGTCTTTGTTTTTTTCAATGCAATATTTATCATCCAATCATGCCAGGACATCAGGAAGTGATGGTGTAGATGCACAAAGACAAGATTTTGTTCACATTGATCTGGAATGCAATGCAATGGGATCTTTGAAAGGGCGAGGCTCAGTTTCTGAATCCTACATAGTCTGGAAGCAATCCAGCTGCAATGCACATACAGTATAGGCAATGTAAGGAGACTGAGAGGAAGAGCAAGAAATAGCAATTCAGACGTGCTGTATGTTTAAAGACAATCAACTTTAAAAATAGCATTGAAATGACAAGTGTAACTGTCTAGGTCTCGGTTCCTGTCTGAATATAGGTCGTGGACTCTATGGCAGTGGAAATGGTGAACAACTCCCTGGACGCCATAATCCAGTGTTGTTACGGAAGTCTTTCTATGTCCTATCTATCTATCTACATCTATGTTCCCAGGTCTTATCAGCATTCCCCATCCATCACTGCTGGTATCTGCACACTATTTTACTATACTGAGACAGCATCTAGGCGTGTGTGTGTGTGTGTGTGTGTCATGTGTTTTATTACTTCCAACACAGTACGACCCCTCCAGTGTCAGGCTCATTCTATAAAGGTCCTTATCACTGGGTGGAAATACCAACTCTACAACCCCTACAGCCCCCGAATCAATACAGAGAGAGACAGAGACAAAGAGGGAGGCAGGGCAGGCAATGGAGAGACAAAACAGGCAGAGACGGAGGATGGAAGGAAGGGAGAGTGACAGAGAGGGAGAAAGAGATATAGAGGAGATAGGAGGAGATATAGAGAAGTGAAATCTAATGTAACGTAGGCGTCATTTGGGGTGTAGTCCCATTTCCCTGGAAAATATTAATGAGATTTGCAAGAAATGCGAAAAAATAAAGTTTGTACTACACAGAGGCTTACTAGCTAGATTACAATAGCCCGAAGTACCACAAAGTACCACAATTTACCCCAAAGCACACCACAAAGTACCCTAAACTATCACAAAATACCCTCAACTAGCCCAAAATGTACCCCAAACTACCACACCACCACTACCAGCACTGGGCACGGGGTACTTTGTGATCTCTTCATCTCCATTATCCATGGGCCTGCAGCATCTCTGTGTGGGCATTGGACCCTCCTGTACACCCTTAGTCATGGGTGGTAACATGATGAGGAAAGAGGGAGAGGAAAGGAGACTTTTTCTGTGTGTGTGTGAGAGAGAGAGAGTGAGAGATAATTCTCTACAATTAACTACCATAGACTGACTGAACTGGACTATTTTCTGTAATTTCTCATAATATCCATCTATCAATTTGCCTGTCAGTTAGACTCTCTCTACTCATCTCTACTCTCTCTCTCTCACCCTTAAACCGCTTCAGTTTCATTCCCTTTTCCCTCTCTCCATCCTTTCTCGCTCATCTATTTTACCTTAACCCTTTCCTCGTTTTTTCCCTTTCCTTCTCCCTCTCTGTCCTCCATCTACATCCTTCTATCTTCTCTTTCTTCACCTTCCATTCTCCCTATCTTCCTGCCTCTCCACCCCTACCATCTCAATCTTTCTCCCTCTTCTCCCCCTCTCCCTCTCCCTCTTGCGCTCTATTCCCTCTCCTCCTCTGTTTTCCTGGTCTATAAGGCATAGCCGGCCTCTTGTGTCAGGGTTGGCTTGGCTTTGTCGTTCTGCTACTTGTTTCTCCTCTTCCCTTCTCTCGCTGCCTGGGTTTTGTTCCCTCAGCCTCTAATCGGCTTTTCTGGGATTGGGATCGTCTCTTCCTAACTTTCCCCTCTCTCAGTGCCACAGGATTATCCCTGTCAAAGAGGCCGGACTTCCTGGCCTGACAAGTGTGAGTCTGTTCATGTGTGTGAGTGATTTGTGCAGCATGTGCATGCGTCTTGTTTGTTTGTGTTTGTTGTTTGTTTTGACCCCTGATCCTCTGTAATCACTTTGAGACAATCCGATAATACCCTATAGGTTCAAAAGATGTGTGTGTGTGTGTGAGCGTGTGTGTGAGGGAGAGAGAGAGAGCGGGAGAAAGAAAGAGAGAGAGATGTTAAGACATTTTACTCAATTGCCTTCTTGTCATCACTAAGTAAAAGCAACATAAAGTATATGAATGAATTTATTTGGACATATTTGTGAAGATTCACTTGGATCTTCACTCTTTCACACACTGTAACTCAATGAACTGCTTTACTTTGATCTTAGTTTACTTACATGATTGCTAAGCATCCCTCTACCATGACATGACACATTCAAACTCTTGTCACAAGTATATAAAATGACGTCCATGTACAGATGCCACTTGTCAAAAAGTCAAAAAAACTTAACGCTGAATGGAAACAGAAGAGGAGCTAGCCAAATCATCCGTATCTAGCAGGGTGGTCCACGCTGCTGATCAACCACATGGTGCTACAACTCTGAACAGTAAGGGAACAGAAGGCTTGGCAGCCATTCAGGGGACTGGCATTTAGTCTCGGAGTCTCCCTCCTTCTTTTCTTCTCTTTCTACTCATTTCCCTCCCTCCATCCCCTCTTTATTTAACTGGCTCTCTGTAAAGGTCCTGCTGTCAGCCTCCACCTGTCCCTGTCACAGTAAACAAAGACAACCGGGAGACACACCACTCTCTGTTCTCTCCCGTGTCTGCTCTCTTTTTTCTCCTGCCTCTCTCTCTCTCTCCCTTTCTTTTAGTTTGTCTCTTCTTGATTTTTTCTCCTGTGTCCTCTCCCCGTCCTCTCTCGCTTTCTCTCCATCTCTCCCTCTTCTCCCTCTTCTTTCTCTTTCGCTTTAATTTCTTTTCCCCTTCCTTCTCTGTTCTCTTTTGTCATTCTCCTTTCTTTGCTTCTTTTGTTTTAATTTTTTGGCTTTGTGTCAAACGTCCTTCTCTTTCTCTTCCTTTGCCCATATCTGACTCCTGCCTCTCCACCTTTTGTCTTTCATCACAAGGTCCCTTGAGTCTCTCCCTCTTGTCGATATAACTCTTTCTTCCTCTTTTAACTTGTGAAATGTGCCACAATGATGATCTCAATGAGCACTGAGTGAGTTAGCTAACACAGCTAACTGAGAGCAGACTACTTTTTAAAAACGATTCAGCCTCCTTGAATCTGCATTGCATCTCCGTGACGCCCTTTTCCACCGCTCGGTCGTGGTGTTTATATTCTGGCCTGGTTCACCGTGTACAGAGCCTCAGCAGACTGCGAATGTCCACATTATGCAAATCACTTCCTGCCCCGCACAAACAAGCCGGGACCAATCAATGTCAATCCCCATTCCCTCGGCCAATCAATGTCATTCCCTCTTCCGCGAAACCGGGCCTAATCGAAAGGCATTGTTCCTCAGGCCCTGCATGCTAAATCGGGAGGGCCGAAGTGTCTGAAATTCTCACATCCCATCCCAAACCGTAAGACAAAACTTCAGGAATCATCTGTGTGCAGTGAGAACAGATCAAAGTAGACATAATATGGAGGATATGGTGGAGGAGACGAGGGGGGGAAAGAGAGAGAAAGTCTGAGAAAGTCTGACAACTTTTTTGTTTGAGGCCAGTTTCTGAGATCACTTCTGACTCATGAAGAAAGTTGACCAAGCACACTGCATGAATGCAAACACCATCTACTAAAACAAGAGCGACTTTTCAACTGATGTCTTTGAGAAACTTCTGCACACTTGAAGAGTTCAACTAAAACACAGTTTATTACTTTCCTCAAACGGGCTCTGGTCTGTCTCTCCCACACATTGCCGCCTATTAGAACAACACAGGGGACAGATACAAGGAGGTTAACTGCCTCCCGATCCGTTGCTCGACTTCACTCCCGTTTGCCACGGTCTTGTTTGATTAAATTTTATCTACATGTGTCGAATCGGTGTGCTCCATCTAATGATTTACTTGCACAATACAATGGTCTCTGCAAAACATCGGCTTGGCAGTGGCACTGAAGGCACACATCTACCTGTAACAGAGAGAATACCTTTTATCGTAACACTAGCATGGCCGTGCTCCTCATTGGCCCTCCTCATCATCACTCTCATCACATGTTGTGTTGTGTACATGGACTTCTTGGCCAAACATATACCACTAAAACATATCCACCCTCACCACCTTCAGATAGATAGATACTTTATTGATCCCCGGGGGGAACATTCTGGGGTTGCAGCAGCATGACAGTATCACAAAAAACAGAATGTACAAAAATACTAAATACTAAATACTACAATACTAGATGACATAGAACCAGGATGGATGGATGGCATGAGGAGCAGAACTGCCTCCTCCCCTCTCTACTTCCATCCCAGCCCTCCATATTTTCTTTAATAGAATTTGGTTCCATCCCTCCTTCTATTTCGTAAAGCAATGACGCTCTTGCTGTGTGGTGCCATTAAAGTCAGTGGAGCTAGTTTTAATTGTCGGTGAATTGGCCTTTTATGACTAATGAAGCCTCTGGTATGGGCTGCTTGTACTATTTAATCAGCCATCATGTACTTTGTACCACCTACACACTCTGCAGTGAGGAACAATAGAGTGAGAGAAGTGAGAGAAGTGAGAGAGGAAAGTTGAGCTTGAAAGATGAAGACAAAGGCAGAGTGAGAACAAGGGAGAGAGAAAACGAGAGAACAAGGGAGAGGGAGAAGTGAACGAGAGAAGAAAAGTAGAAAAAAGCAAGATAGATAAAAGTTGAGGTATATGTGATACTCTGCACCTGGCTGATTTGAGTTATCCTAACAGTGGTGAAAGGGAAAAATAGCAAGTCCTACCATCCTGTTAAATACTGCTAGTTTGGGTTTCCCTCACTAGCTTCTGTCTCAACCAGAACTATAGGTCTCTGTCACTTTCTTTCAGTGGGATTACATTTTGTAAGTTTACGTGTGAGTGCTCCTCTGTCTTTCTATCACAGTTGCCTGATGGACTCATGCTGTGACAGATACCCCAGCAGCACAGTTGGCTATAGACACACAAAACACAGGGAAAATCTTTCAAGCGGGGTTCACACTCTTCTCAACATCTCAACATCCCCAGTTATACCATGTATTGTCCTTCGGTGAGCCAAACCTAAACATCTATTTTTTTGCTTTTGTTAGTCCTTGATGCTAGCAGCCATGTCAGCTGTTATATATTTAGTTTCCACCACAGTGGACACGCTGTAAAATAGTGATCATTAATAACTTTGTGATGCTAACAGTCATAGACAGAAACTGGAAGCAAGTAGGCGAGTCAGCTTTACCCCGTGGATGACCCCTGTGTATCTAGGGCACATGCTGTTTTCCCCCCTAGGAATAGTTCTTTGTAGGGTGGAGAGGCCTCTGAAGTAGCTTTTGGACCAAAGCAGACTAAAAACTCTCCATTGAGACCAATAAAGAAGAAATAGTTTGAGGCAAGGTGGCCGAACCTCTAGGCAGAGCGGTCCACACAAACTGCTCTGCCGCATACCAACTCACAACCACTCAAATCCAGGTCACAGCTTTTGATGCATTTTTATCCCCTCTCGTTTTTCCATATTTCCCCGACTCTCTCTCTCTCTCCTCTGAATAGAATCTAGTAAAACAGAAATGCCATAAAAATGGTTTTACAGTTTCAGCCAATTAAAATCCACAGCAAATGGAGCACTGTAGATGGTGAGCCACGCTACAGCACAGTGAAACATGTTCCAGCTAAGAGCGTTTCCTACTGTGGTTCAGTTGAATTCACTTCATTGTCTCTGAGGGAAAGTTACATCTCCACGATAATACAACTTCTGTTTTCATAATTACTGCTCAACAAAGAGCAGACTGAGTGATTTGTAAATTATTTTCTCAAGCACACCCTGGAGATTTATAGTGCACAGGTATAGAGGAGTGGACTTTTATTATTTATTTTTTTATTTACCTCAGACATCTTTTTTTTGACATTATTGTGATTATCTTTGATAATCTTCCGTTATTTGATCATGTCTGTGCTGCTACTGACTCATCGATGCCACGGGGTGCCAGCGTATCTAAAAATGTACCATAATCACATTAAAAAACAATTAAAATCAACTTGCAATGAGGACAGAGACCGTCCTTCATCCAGAGCAATAGGTTTAAGTCTCTGTGCGGGCAAACATCCATTCTGCTGAAGCGTCTGCAAGACCCTGACACTGGCCTGAGGGGGACGAGCAAAAACAGAACTTCTTAACAGAAATCAATAAAGTATTACTTCATTATTATATTATTAAATGCAATGCTATCCTACCCTGTACCGCTATGAATGCCCAACAACAGACCAAGGAAAATAATTTGTGGCATTGGACCCACAAATACTAGTCTGTCTTTTGGGCTGTATGGTTTATTTTCCTTTAAGTCGGGATGTTTTCTCCAGCAAAGTCAAGATGTTTTCCTCCAGCAAAGTCCTTTGTGCCAGAGAAACAGTGTCAAATTCTTCCGCTTTGAATCATGTTCAAGCATTTATGTGCCGCAGTAATGCATTCATCAATAACTCAGGGTTGTTCCAGTGTGCCTAGCTGTGTAGGCGCGTTTCCATCCTCACTTGTATGTGTACACAGCGTCCATGCCTACACGTGTACATTTCCTTCACAGTGCGCAGTGTAACGCTTGTGGCAAATCCATCACTTAGAGCAGTTCTGAGTAGCTGCTTTGACTGAGGGCTTGGTATGATGCAAACGGGGTCATGCAAACATATAGACACATACAGAGATGCACGGCGATAGGCCACAGTCACAGGTGCATGCCCATTCTTAAGCACAAGACACAAAAACATATTATTCTCTGCCACACACACACACACACACACACATACACTCACACACAAAGATACACACCATGCTCTGACACATACGCACGATAGCAAGAGCCATTTGATGAAATGGGGTAATAAACCACAGTGAGGTCAAAGGGGAAGTTGAACATTAACTGCAGCTATAGACCACTCTGGAGCCTGCTGCACACAGAGGTGGTATTTATCACACACACACACACACACACACACACACACACAATATCACACCTAATAACAGCTTTGAGCGAGAATACATGTACAATGTTCTCACACAGCCGATCTTTTGTCAGATCACACACACACACAAACACACACAGAGCACGTACTGGCTATACTACTGAATGCACACACACACACACACACACACACACACACACACACACACACACACACACAGCAGGCTCTCATACAGAAACCATAAGACACTTTATCACTGGTCTCTCATCGTAGCATTAGCTCTGTTCTCACTGTCTCTGTCTGCCTCTCTCTACCTGCCTCCGTCTCTCTCTCTCTTTCTCAGCAGCCTATGTTGAATCCTCGTTCACACTTCTGTCCTCTCTCTCTTACCCTCCTCCCCGTCTCCCTTCCTCTCTCCATCTCTCTCTTTCGTTCTCCCTCTGAGCTGCCTGTCCTGAAGCCTTTACTCCCATCCTCTCTCCCCAGCTCCCCCTCTCTCTCTCTCTCTCTCCCTCTTTTCCCTCTCTGTCATATTCTTTTCTCTGCGTCTGGCCATGACTCTTCCTCCATCGCTGTGGTTTCCCCTCTCCACCTTTCTGACAGCTTCACATTAATCATTCCTACATCCCCAGGAAGAGTGCCTCTCTTGCCTCCCCCCTCGTCTCTCTCTCTCTCTCTCTTTCTCCCTCTCTTTCATTCTGCCTGCATCTTTCTCTCCCTCTGTCATACTTCCCCTTCACCGCCATTCTCTCTCTTTCTCTCTCCATACCTTCTTTCTCACCTCTCCTCTCATCTCATCTCTATTTCTGTCTGTGTAACAGAAATGGTATCACCTTCCTCCATGTCATGTCACATAACCATGTGTGGAATGTGCTGCCAAGGAGGCTTTGGTTTTGACCAGCGTGATTTAGCTGCAATGCCACTGGAATTCACAGCAGTAAATCTCATGCTCGTCTACATACAGTGAGTCATTTGAGGAGCCTCAACATGGGAAGAAAATGAATGGGTTCATATGGACAGAATGCTACATACTACTAGAACACAGTGAACTGCCTGAAAGGCAAGCGGGAAAAAATGTGTTTCTAACCATATTTCATTGCAAAATGATCAACTTCTCTGCAATTTGTGATCACTTCCGCACTTGTCATGCTGCAGTTGTGCAGAAAAGTTTCATTTTCATGGTGATATCCTAACTTTCTCACATGCCTTTACATAGTAATGCATTGCAACGCATTGCGTCTACCTGAAGCTGATGCTTGTCTGAGGTAGTATTGGAGCCCAGTGTGAAGGAAACATGATTAAATATTGTAGAAGGAAACAAAAGTAAGGACAACATGAAGCTGGATCAGTACATGTTTGCGCCACTATCGAGGTATGGCTAACACCAAACAACACAAAGACATTCATTTCCTCATAGGCGCTGTCATACCTCTCTTCAAACACTCTTATGCTCTTAAACGCTGTCTGATCCCTGATTAGTGGAGGGAGAGGGCGTTTAATGCTCCTCTCCTCTTGCTACTGAACTGTGACACACATTAATGCACACACACACACACATTCATTTGCATCTGCACAAATGCAAGCATACACACACACACACACTCACTCACCTAGACTTAATACCTCTCACAGATCCTCTCTCTGTTCCTCTGGTGAAACAAGCACTTGAAAAGGATTTACAGTTTTTTACAATTGCTAACAAGCGTTTAGCTATACTTAAGATACTTTTTCTAAACTCCTAACACAGCAATACACCTACATCACACAATTAGCCAAATAGTTAATTTTCTGCTCAAAACCACATTTTGTTAATTAAACACCAACTCTACATTTCAAAATGCAAAAAAACTTTCTCTACATACACTAACTCTATCAAAACACGACAAACCCGATTCAATATCACATCATTCTTTCAAAACACTAGCACATGTTTTCTATCCAAGAGGAACATATAGTCAATCATAGCACAACGACTTTCAAAATACTAACAGTTGATGGCATTACAAAAACTGCATTACTTTTCATGTTTCAGTTCTACCTGCATACAATAGACAATATGAAATCCATTGTTTTTTATAATTCAGTTTCCTTTTACTGTAAACCACTGTTTTGGTTGAGTGTTGAATGTGTGCATTTTTGCAACATACTATCTAAAAGTGAATGAGTCATCTTTACTTTATTGAATGTACAGTAGAAAAAAATAGTAAGTGACAGAATTGCTGCAGTAAAATCTTTATTAGCAACATGAAATTGCTGCCAGTGATGAACAAAAAATCCAACATACATGGCCTTTGGTTCCAAATGTGTAAAAATAAAATACACAAATACAGTAAAAAAAGGCACAGAAGGGAAAAAACACCAAAATGCACAGTCCTGTTCTACAGTTTTTTACAGTCGCTAACATCCTTTTGTCCAATCTGTAGTTACATGTTCAAAACTCTAAACACAATTAGCACAACATCCGTCGGTTGTGGACCAAACTGTAATCTATACGATCTTCAGCATTTGGCCACATGTTCTCGTCCACATCACATCTATGTCGTCTCTCGCTATGCACCTTGGATAGAAACGCTTGGCATGCACAATATGTGTAAACACAGTATGTGTAAATACTTTTCAGTATGTCCTACTGTATGTACTGTAGCCCATGTTTACATGTAGAGTAGCATAATGTAAAACTCACTATAGAACAAGACATATTGGATAGACACCATACCTGGACGTATTGGTGCTGGTGACCCGCTCACTGTTCCTTTCAAAAGGAACCCTCCTGTTATGTTCGTCTATGTTCGAACAACAAAAATGTTCCAGGTCAAATTGACCCAATGCAAAAAATAAAAATAAAAAAAATTATAAAAACAGATTTAGCCAGACTTTGCTTCTCAGGCAGGTTGTTCCAAAGTTAAGGAGGACTGGTGGAAAAGGCGTGATGGCCTCATTTTTAAACTGTATTTTGAACAACCGATGAGGACTCAGGCTCCGATCTAGATCATACTGGATTAAAACATCTGTGATATAGCTTGGAGACAGACCCATCCATGTCTTAAAGGTGATTGGTTAAATTTAAAAAACAATTTGAAACTGAAACTATCTGGCAACCAGCGCAAAAACGCTAAAATCTGGGTAATGTGATCTTTTGATGTGACGTGATGAGAACCACAGATCAGATGGGACGAGAAGTATAGATAGTTAGTTTTGAACCTACATCGGCCATACCTGCCAAAAGCATCGGGTTGTAGTGATATACCAAAGTAAAATATCACTTAAAATGCCACCAGATGAGCGGTAGTATTTTTAATTTCCCATATTTAATAGAGCAAAGTAATTACATCGGGCTGCAATCAGAGGAAGTGGTGGAACACTGGAGAGCTGGCAGATTGCTATCTGTTTGATGGAGACAAGTCAACAACACCTCAATCCTCGCTCACATTTCCCCTGATGCCACAACACTTTATCTCTCCATTACTAACTGATAGTAGATGGGGGCTTGACAGTTAATTGTGTCTCAGGAATGTTTGTGTGTGTGTGTGTGTGTGTGTGTGTGTGTGCGTGTGTGTGTGTGTGTGTGAGAGAGAGAGGTTATCTTTTCTTTCTTTCTTTCATGCGTGATTGATGCTTATTGGTGTATACATGCATACATACATCTTTCTTAAGTGCGTGTGCACGTGCTCACGTGCGTGGTGTGTGCATGTGGATGTGTTTAGGTGTGTGGTTGTACATTCCTGTATGCATGTACTGTATGTGTGTGTGTGTTTGAGAGAGAGAGAGAGAGAGAGAGAGGAAAAAAGAAAGAATGATATATTTAACAAATGTACGTTCTACCCATCTGAGCTACCTGTAAAAATGAAGTGAAAGCCTCTCTTCTGTCTCCTCCCCTCCCTATCCCTTTACCCTACCTCCCTCCTCCTCCCCTCATTCTATCGTTTCCCTCCGCTCCCCTCTCCTCCCCTTCCAGTCCCTGTCGTCACTGCTATCGTCACCTGCGGGTGTCTAAATCCCACGATGCATTGCAACCCGCTGGTGGAACTGCAGTGACATCTACTGAGAGAGGAGAGGAGAGGAGAGGAGAGGAGAGACAAGGGAACTAGTAGAAGTGGATGTCTAGCCACAGAATCTGAAATGCAATAAAGGAGCGAGGAGGGAGGAAGGGAGTGCAGGAACTGAGTCACCCCACATTCATTATTACCTATTCAGCTCCATCCTTTAATATCAGCACAAATGACCCCCGTTTTTTTTAAACAAGTGACAGCATTTCACTCATTGCAGTTGAAGTTTCTCCGCTTCCTCTTTTTTTCTCCCAGTCCAGTATTGTGTGCAGATAATTGCTTCTCTTTAGTAACAACAGCTCTAAAATGATTTTTTATTCTAGTCAGCAGGCGTTGATACAGGCAGTCTGTGTGTTTGTAATTATTGTCTTAGCCACTCGCTGTCAGACCCCATTTCGTGAGGTCAAGTCCAAATGACTATCCTGAGCTGATGGCAATAATTAGATGACAGACACACATGCATCAGTCAATCATGCACTTACACCGGCGTGCACGCGGGCATGCACGCACTCAAGCTTACACAAAAGCACACAGACACACACTAACACACACGCAAGCAAGTAAATTCAGCACTTGACTGGCATAGTTTACACAAACCATCCATTCAGTCATACATGGATTTGAATTACAGTTGTTGCATGTGCAGGAAGCGTTCAGCATGTTATGATAAAGATGGGATTTGGTGCAAATGTATAGTAATGACTCTTTTTCTTTTCATTTGCACACAAATTAATGTTACTAGAGCTTAAACTTTACAATCAACAGCATCCAAAGCATACATGGTTACAAAATAAGAAAATGCAGTAGACATCGATAGATATTTAACTTATCTACTTTTATCCAGCATCTGGCCTAAAACAAGTAAGATTCAGCTTCCTACACAACTCCACAACAAGTATAACTTTGGTTGGTTGTGTTCGTTGCATTTCGAATGCAAAGCCTTTTAAGAGCTTCTCTTTCAGTGACACTGTATGTTTCTGGTTAAAGGGATTACAGCAAGCAATCCCATTGGCTGATCTGATCTATATCATATAAACTATTTCCATCCTAAGGGGCCTGTTCATTTTATAGAGTGCCCTTGGTGGGTTTTGCCCTGTTTATGGGAGGCCAATGACACAGGGACAAATGTCAAATAAAACAATATTACTTCTGACTAATTGACAGGGTTATGAGACTCTGAAAAGAGATGGACAGAGAGGGGATGAGTGGGAAAGATGGAGAAAGAAGGAAGGAAAGAGTGGAGGAAATTTTAGAAATTGCTGTTTGTGTGTTCAACTCTTTTTATGTTACAAGGGATGTAGAACAAAGAGACGTAGAGATGGACAAACATTTTATGAAAATGAACTGAGGATATAGTGCAGGGAAAGAGAGGGATGGAATGAGAAGGGAGGAATGACATGTGAGGGACAAAATAACAGATGAGAGAGTGTGAGAGAGGAAGGTGGTACAGATGTCTGTCCATCTCTGTGATAATAGAGAAAGATAGTGGATAGTGGACAGTAGCTATCAGCTATCAGTAGTGCTGACCAGAATAGCTAGCACTGGCTCCATTCCCCCCACACACACACACACACACACACACAGAGCCCCAGAGTACACCCAGGGGCCTGACCAGCATGTCCCTGCACACAACAGTTCACAGCCAGTCTGTCCTGAGAGAGGTTGAGGAGAAAAGTCATAGACTCAGTACATGGACATTTTTGGCCTCTCAATGTTCAAACACACACACACACACACACACACACACACACACACACACATAGAACTTGCTCCTTCATACATACACACAAACTACACTCTTACAACCACGTACAAATGGAAATGCAATTGCACTTGCACACAAAATATAAAACAAATTAGCTATATCTGTAGCAAGGCAGGCATGGCACCACAGATGTTGAACATCGCCATTGTGGTGTTTTGTTTATTTATTTTGTATTTTTTGGATGGATTTAAAAGTCACTATAGCACAACATAATCCTTTAAGAACCAGACCTGGGTCCGATAGTATTAATTAGCCAATCATTCCTAGTCCTTGTTTTTAACCTGCCTGGAAGTCACTTCAGTATAAATATAAGTGATTGACAGCTTATCTGAATTGAAAGCGGTGAAGCCATTCAGATCCCCTAAGCAAGGGAGAAGGTACAACCTGAACACATTCAAAAGCCTTATGCAAGTTTCAAGACACAAAATAAGACAGTATATTTCACGTTTTCATTTAGGTGGTCAGAAAAAAAACAGTCTAACGCGCAGGGGGAAAGACTTTATTACCATTATTACCATTCAGTTCTACTTTCAGAGGATGAAAACCAAACTGTAGCCTGCTGACAGACTCATTCATATCAAAGCACCCAGTTCAGTCTTCGCTGTCTTGGATAACCCCACTTAGCCTACACATTGATTTTCTATATGAGGATTTATTCCTGGATGTATTCAAACCCTTTTCAAAGAAAAGAAAAATAACATCGCCTTTGCCTTGTAAATAACTAAAGAGGGCACGTGTATAAAAATTAAATATGTATCGTCCTTATAGCATGTATGTTTCATTAGCTCTCTACGTCTCGCCCTTTGCAGTGATTGAGGTGTTTACTCCAGTGCATATGTTTTATAAATCAGCGGAGGGAGAGCACCTGCTTAGCGTCCCATTCTTCCTTATTATGCTTGACAGGGTGATGAAGCACACAGCCATAGATCAATACTCACACTCACACGGACACTCCACTAAGACACACACAGGCTTGTGTATATGTGCACACACACACACACACACAGTTGCATATGGGGTTGTGCCTGTTAGCCCATTTTCCAGGTTATGAGATGATTAGCATCCCATTAGCAACAGTTTTCTCCCCCACCTCACCCCCTCTTTCCTGTCAGGGGTGCTATGGGATGATGAAGCATTGTCATAAGAGGCCATGAATCATCCTTCAAAATTAAACATGCTACGTCACAAACACACCGCGGTAAACCTGCAATTTAAGCTAGCCGCGTGTGCAGGCATGTGCGCGCGTGTTTGACTGAGTGCCTAGTGTCCCAGTTAAGTGTAATAAAGCACGGGGATAAAATAATGTGATGAGCTTAATGAGCAGACCATCCATGCATTCAACTCTCTATTTCTCTCGCCCCCTACCCCTTGTGCCCCTCTCTCTCTCTCTCTTCCACGATCCACCTCCCTGTATGTGTATGGGGAGTACAGCGTTGGGCGGTGAAGTAATGTGATTCGACTGGAACGATTAATCTTGTTCAGGTGAGAGTGCACTGGGAGAAGACGTGAGGGCGACAGGGGGAGAGGAGAAATGGGTGGACAGAGTGAAAATGTGAGCGGGAAGAGAAAAGAAAGGAATGAGAAGAAAGAAGAGAATGATGCGTGGCTGGTGATTTCTTCTCTCTCTCTCTGTCTCTCTCTATTTGTCTCTCTCGCTCAACCATTTCTTTTGTTGCATCACCTTTTTGTTTCCTACAGCTTATTCCCTCTCTTCCTCCCCCTCTCCCTCTCACTCCAATCACACGCATCTTGCTTTTTCCTTTTTGTATAGTTAACTCTCTTTTCCTCACTCTCTCTCCCTCTGCCTCTACCCTGTTTTCCACCCTCTCTCTCTCTCTCTCTCTCTGACTCGATCCCAGCTCTTTTGATCAGAGGCCTCCAGTCGTGTGTGGACTCTCACTTTGCCTCGTGGGCCAACCAAGTCCCAGCAGCAAAACTTATTTCACTGACAGAATGGACCTGCATACACACACAGGGCACATGCACACATGTAACACCCCCCAACACACACACACACATGCATACAAACATACACATATACACATGCAGTGATACATGCACACACGATCATTTGCACTTATACATTCACACGTGTACGCAACCACTGCTGATGTGTAGGTGATCCTACACACTCTCCCTACTATACATACATACAATACAATCTATATACTCTATATCAGATGTGCTCCCTAGAAATCCTTTCCACACTAGAACATGAAAGAGAATAAATGGGAAACCCTTGTAATTAGATTGTAACACCATTGTTTTTGTTTTAAGGACCATTTTAGATTGGTTTAAACCAAAACTATCCCCAAGAACATTCTTAAATGACACTAGTGGTGTAGCATTTCCCAAACAATTCCTCTTTGTGGTATATTATGTGGTATGAACTGGGACAGATTGGCCTACTTCATTTCTATTAAGACTTTTACCATTCTATAGGTCCAAATGCACTTTGCTAACTCACTCCAAACATACAGTATGCTTACAGTAAGCTGGCATGGTAAAAGTAATCAATATATGTCCAAACAGCATCTCTAAGCTCAGTTGATGGAATAACAATGAAATCTAAACTAAGAGCTAATAGTATTACTGGCTGGGGTAAAGTACTGGGTCTGTGCTAATTTCTTAATTTGATTTCCCTCCACAAATAGAGCGAGTAATTTGTTTAGGGGACCAGAATTTGCCCAATTTAGCTGGTAAGCTCCTTGGCAGCAGTAATGGGGATAAACAGCTAGCAGGAACCGCAGCCTAATCATACTGTGTCTGTCGAACTCTTACTCACACATAAGTTAATGCACACACACACACACACACACGCACACACACACACACACACACACACACACACACACACACACACACACACACTTTTCCTTTGTCTCTGTCTCTATGTTCTACCACAATTAGCAGTATAATATTGCAACTCCATAAGGCTAAGTAGCTTGCCAACCAATCATAGCCATGTCCATTTACACAAAGACAAAGACACAACACACACACACACACACACACACACACACACTAGTTCCATGCAACCTATACCGGTATGACATCAGAGTAACTGTAATGAGCTAATGTCGGAGTGCAACTTTCTCCAGGTGCAGTGATGTTGAGTAGATTTTCCCAGAGGAGACAACTGACTCACACTACAGGTATCAGACCGTCTACATAGATGATGAAAGACAAAAAAAGATAAAAGAGAGACACAGACAGAGAGAAAAAGAGGATAATTACAGGTTGTCTGACAACTTTTACTTTGGTATTCCAAGAGGCCATTTCTATGACAATATCATGAACAAGCTAATTCAGCCACAGTGCCTTAAAAAACACGGAAACCTCAAGCCTGTCCAGGGGAAGAGAGGAAGAGAAATGGGGTAGGAATACAAAGAGAGGGGGAACACTCAGGGTGTACGGATAGAGGCCTCAGTGGAGTCAATTGTAGGGATCTAAGACACACACACACACACACACACACACACACACACACACACAGAGTTTGTGTATCCCTTGTGTTTATACTTATAATCCCAAACATATGCAGGTATACGTACAGGCAGGTGTGTGTGTGTGTGTGTGTAGATTTGCTACATCCCAATTCTCTCCATAGAGTTTCATAGAAGGTCTCTAATTGGTCGCCCTGGTCCTACAAAATGGTGGTGCACACACCGTACATGCACACACACACACACATTATGTGCTGTTGAGAATGTTTCCCAGGACAGAGATTTCCCATTACAGAAACACACAGTTTAAACCCACTTTCAACAATACACACACACACACACACACACACACACACACACACACACACACACACATATACACTCCACCCTGCTCCACATGCACACATCTTTGAAAAGTTGTGCATCCAGAGAGAGGTAATGTGTGTTATAGATTTTCAGTGTTGAGACAGCATGTGGTTAACAAGCTTGTTCCCCATTATGAGATGGAACATCTGAACGTGTGTTTATCCTCTCTTTGGTGTGTGTGTGTGTGTGTGTGTGTGTGTGTGTGTGTGTGTGTGTGTGTGTGTGTGTGTGTGTGTGTGCACGCATTTGCCTGTGGGAAGGCCAACCCTCTCTCTCCATCAAACCTTCTCTATTGCTGAATTATTCCACCTTCCTCTCTCATTCCTTTCCTCTCCTAAACCTACCTACCTTCCCCTCTGCACTCTCTTCTTTTTTCCCTTGCAGCTTTTCTCTCCCATTACCTCTCTCTTTCTTTCTGTCCTCCTCATCAACACACACACACACACACACATAGCAACAACACAGGAAAGGATTCCCATTATTACCCAACTAGCTTCACCTATATGGGACACACACCCAGCAGGAAGTTCCTGTACAGACGCGGTACATCCTGTCTTTCATCTCAAAGACAAGCAGTGTGGGCGGAATGAATGACATGTGAGAGTTTGATTGACACATGGCCTTTGTCCTACATAGACCATTCCCGATGTTCCCCCTTTTCATCACCATGGTCCCTCGCTACTTTCAACAAATAATGAACTCCCTCACTCCTTTACTCCCGCGCTCCTCGCCTCCGTCTTTTTATATAATTACAAATTGTGGTTTTTTTCCCCGCTTTTCTCCCAAGTCTTTTGTTATCTAACTGTGTGCTCTCATTTACTCACACATGTTCTCGCTCTACACAAACCCTGTCCTCCCCCTATTTTTGCCTCACCCACACTCTACCTTCCCGCCCACACAAGGCTCATGGCAGCACTGTTCCCCTTTAACACCACCATTATCTTCTATTCCTCATTGCAACAAATAGCTGGGTTATAAGTGACTGTGTGTTTCAGAGGCCTGGGTGCTACCATTCAAAGCTGCAGCGCTGAGTGACAGCATGTTGGCATATCAGTGACACTCAGTCATTCATCAGTTGATAGCTAGTTGTCTAGCCCTTTATTTAACCAGGGACAGCTGAATGAGAAGTGAGGTCTCATTTTCACTGCACTGATACCGAGGGAGTTGTGGAGGAGGGAAGGTGTACACACATGAGCACACTCATGAACAGAAACACACACACACACACACACCTGGCATCTAGTATGACCACACCACACACGATTATTGGCCCACGTACACATGCATGCACACACACTTTGACATGCACAAACATTGACACACACACACACACACACTTCTGGGAAACAGTGCAGCCACAGTCTTCTGTTGACTCCACTAGAGCAGCTGTACCACAGTACCACAGCGAGAGGAAAGAGGTGAGATTGCAGCTCTTGCACAGAAGGTAACTAAATAGAGTGGGGATTTAACCAGCATCACTCTCTTCTGACCCCTTACAGAAACCTCTGGCTCCTTCTGACAGCCCCATTTCCCTTAGCATCAGTAGCTTCAAAAGGTGAGGCAAATAACTGTGTTAGTCCTAAATGTGTTATGCACATTTTTTCTGCATCTACTGGTCTTATTGATTCATTTTGAATTGTAGCATGTCTTGAGTCAAAACTGCACCAAGGACGAAAACAAATCTGAAAATCAGCACCATGGACAGTTACGCTTGGGTTAAACATTTCAGCACCCTAAACAGTTCTACAGCCACTACATCACAGAGTTCAATAATGTAGAGTGAGCAGTCCCTATTTACACTGTAAACCCTATGTGGTCTCACAACAAGGACGCCATTAGAGGTAGATTTAGAGAGGTCCACCCATTTTCTACCCAGAGTACTACACGGCTTCGTCGTTTGCGATTTATTTGACGGGGATTGAGAGTGTAGTCTACAGTGTCCGAGAGAATGGAAGATAAAGAAAAGGCTGGATAAATCAGACAGTGATTACTGAGGAATAATGTTCCAACAATAGGGTAATATTATTGATTATTTCAATTTTATTTGACTTCACACTCCAAGCCAGCCACCCTAACCGTGCAATCATAGTAAACTTGATTGACAGCCAGGTATACAATGTTCTGTTTTTTCTCTACACGCACTATTCTTACATTTTCATCTGTCCTCATCTTTTGCCTCATCCACTCCTCTCACTTATACTGAATCCTTTCCTTCCTTGCCCTATTTGTTTCATCTCCTCTCACCTTTCCATCCACCCCCTCTGTCCTGCACTTGTTATTGTGTTGCAGAAGTTCAGCTCAACTCTTTGGCAAACTATTCATACATTTAATTAAAGGGTGAGCAGGAATGTTTGTGTGTGTGCCTACATGACCATGAAACCATGATAACACCCTCTAAGCACTACTGCAACTGTGTATGGAGCGGGTAAACAGATACATTTCTGAGCACTTGTAAGCCCCAATTGTCATTTTGAGCCTTGAGTTGTTTTCTTTTTTCTAGGTATAACCCCTGGGCTACCTGATCATACTGAAAAACTTTTTCACTTGATCAAAAGTTTGTCCAACTCAGCTGACAAAAGAAATAAAAGATGACAAGGACCTTGACAACAGTACAACAGTTGCCAGCTATAATTCTCTACGCATCATGAAGTATGAGTGAGGTGAGGGAGGGAGACAGACGAAGAGTGATGAGAGATGGCACGGGTTGTGAACGACAGATGTTCAGCTACTCTTCCATTTTGACATTTTTTTGACATTTTCAGTGGCCTTGAAATACGTTTCTCTCAATCTTTCTCTGTCGCTCGCTTACTCTTACACTCACAGACACACACAAATCAACCCAAACACACACACACACACACACACAGACACATAATGTGATTTAAAAAGTAATGTTCATTCCAATCAGTGTTGATTTTGGGCCCATAAACCTGTTGACACCTGATTCATTGAGAAGCTGATGCATGTGTGTGTGAGTGACTAAGCACTTTCAATATGATTTACGACAAAGGAGAGACCCAAGTCTCCCCTGGTTTGTTTACCTAGTAACGTGCCTGGCCTGCCAACACACACACACACACACACACACATACACAGAGAGACATTCAATTGAACTCTGTCATTGGTACAGTCCTTTCAGAAATAAGATTGATGCCCAAGTAAACTCACACCGAGCCTCTCACTAAATACTCTCTCTACACAATCCAGTCACTCTAGAAAGCAAAGCACCACAAAGTCCCATCTGTTCTATAATGGCAGTTCTTCTTGTCATGGATAACATGACCTGTCAAACTATCACCCTGAAACCTTAACCCCTTGACCTTTTAACCCTTGACCTTTTGAACTCGGCCATAGATCTGATTAGACTGCAGGCCATGTCACTTTCATCTCCCCCCTCCCCCTCAGATCTCAGTGTGAGTCAGTGTTGAAAGTGGCCTTGGGCAGATACAGGCAGCAGTGAAAAGACCGGCAAAGTGGAAACATGCTACAGACACACACACACACACACACACTCACACACACGCACACACACTCACAAGTGGCTGACATACTGATATATCATGTGCACGACTACAGAGCATGTTTAAAGCCCTCTGTCATCTTTGTGTGTGTGTGTGTGTGTGTCTGTGTCTGTGTCTGGGCGCGTGCGTGTGCGTGTGCATGTGTGTGTGTGTGTGTGTGTGTGTAGTGGCTTCAGGCTATTCTTGAACTGGGCAATCATAGTTCATTCCTGACACCTGCCTCACAACCTTTCCCAATATTCTCTTTCCCACCTACGGATGGGGTATAAGGCCTTGAGCATGGGAAAATAGGAAACGGAGATCTTTGCTGTGCTTGTAGAAAAAAAGGAATGAGAGAAAGGAAGGAAAACAGCAATGAAGAGTAAAGGGTGATTTGCGGTGGGACGGATGAATCCTCCTGAATCCTGCGGTATTAGGTAGTGTGCATTGGGAATCGACGGTGGATGGGTGAGAGAGAGGATGACATGCATGAGCAGAATTCAAACCGATAATGGTGTGTGTAGTTGGTACATGTCTTTGCCTGCTTCCCATTATTAGCACAAATTACATTTCCATTTTGCATTTTAAGCATTTAGCTGACAGTCTTATCCAGACTGACTCAGTGCAACAGTAGAATGAGCTTAAATAAAACTCCAAGATTATTAATTTCGATCATGAAATGCATCCCTCGTGTTGAAAAGCAGAAGAAGGTTGGCTTCTATCTCTGTACCTCTATATTATTATCTACTAAGGACTTCATATTCCAACTGTCTTGACACCGACCTTGCACTCCTTATATATTGCCTGCTTACTGCTACACTTACTGCACAGTAAATCACTCTGTATAAAGTGCCTGATAAATGCCCCCTTTGTTACAGTTGAGAGTAAATCATAAACTAAAGCTGTGAAACACAACAAAATAAATTAGATTTTTGAGCAGTGCGCATTGCAGTTACACAGTCAATCCAAAGACTTTGCCTCAGTTCAGGGTCACAATATTTTCATAGTTAATTATGAACACATTTCATATTATCACATTGGTAAAAAAAACAATGAACGACAAGTGCATGTACAGACACACAGACATACACACACACATATGCTGTATGTGTGTGTATGTGTGTGTCTGTGTTAACACAGGCTGGAATGAGCTTTCATAAAGGCTAGAATCGCTTTACAATGATTCCAATAAACCAGAGTTAAAGATCTGAAGATTGGATAAGAGACGATGAGGATGGTGGTGATGATATCTTCACACAGAGTAAATGCCCCACGGGCAAGAGAACAGTGTTGCTGGGGAGAGAAAAGAAAATGAGAGATAGCGGTGGGCAGGTGAGGGTAAAAACTGAGAATCACAGAGTGAGAAAATAAAAAGATAAAAAGATACCTGACAGTGAATAAAGGAAGGGAGAAGCAGAAGGTGGAAAGGGAGGTGATTTATTGATTACCACTTGAGGAGTAGAAAAAGAAGAGGGTCCAGTCGGTCGGTGGGGACAGGAGAGCCCAAACAAGGTGACAGATTGTAACGAATTTCATTGAGAATGAGCGTTGTGCTCCACTGCCATCACTTCATATCACAGTTACAATGAGTTGAAAGGACCAATTCAAATTCAAACCCCATAACTAAGCCATTTACAGAGCTACCATACCTTAGTGAACTTGTTAACCATTTGGATTCATCCAGGGAATATGAGTAGAAATAATGAACGTCCTTTCCCGCTTCATCATTTGGCTGGAATGCGGCCTGGTACAGCGGCTACTATTTCGGCTACTATCTTACCGTGGAAATGAGTTTCCATAACAAATATGATTTCACTGAACAACCCTCACAGCCTGCACATGAAACAACTCATTTTTATGACAACATTACATTTCATCTAAGGTGTGCTAAAGGAGATGACCAAGATTCATCATGCATGCCCTTTGCAATCCATGCCTATATGTCTCTATGGATGTTAACCTATTCACATAATTCCCTTTACACTGTCACATATACATTGTCATCCATTTGCATTGTCGCCCCTAGCTACACATCCAATAGCTCAGGATCTATCCAGCCTTCAGCGTCACGCTCTGCTCAGTTCAGGTTGAGTTTGGCTCAGCAGAAATAGTCCCGCAACCACTTCCCGAAATAGGACTGTGACTGCTATCATCCCCAAGAGACCAGTGAAACCCATCAAAACACATCAGAGTTAAAATGCTTCAAGTGTCTATACTGTTTACAATCCAGATAGGGCGTCAGTGGGCCATGCCAGCGGTGCCTCTCAGCCAGAGCCAGAATGGTGGGGATGAGAGATGGCGCAGGACTGCAGTTTCACTTAATGATTGAATTTTGAAGGCAGAGTGGTGACATGGTGGAGAGGGATGGTGCCGACACAGCATCAGTCACATTGCAGATGACAGAGAGGATGCTGCGTAAACAGCTGGATCGGGGTGAGCACTGGGGGAAGTTGATAGAGAGGAGGATAAGGACTAGACTAGGAAAAGAAGGATGAAGAAAGGAGAGGGGTCAGAGGGGAGGAAGGTAGGGCAGAAGGGGACCTAGGTGGAAGGAAGGTAGAATGGAAGGAAGGAATGAAGTTACAGGAAGAGAGGATGGTAGGAAAGAAGGAGGGATGGGATGAATGTGGAAGGATGGATGGAAGGAAGGAAGGATAGATGGAAGGAATGAGGGGAGAAAGTAATAAATGAATGGTTGGAGAGAGGATGACACAAGAGAGGGAAGAAGGAAGGAGGAATGAAGCAAGGAAGAAGGTAAAGAAGGGAAGGTAGGTCTAAAGGAAGAAAGACATGAAGGAAGGATGGAAGGAAAGGAAAGAGATGGATATTGGCTATAAATTTGCTATAACTCTCTAGTTTGAATACGACCTTGGTTGAGGCAGGGGTTTGGACTCGAGTCACGTGACTTGGACTCGAGTCAGACTCAAGTCAGACTCTCTCGCTCTCTGTTTAGACACAGACGGTAAAAGTTTAGACACAACTGAGAAATATGTATATATATAGACTGGATATCCAACGCCATCATCAATCAGGGTGTTTTATTTTGAAATTTGTTATATTTTGGAAATTGACCGGATGCTCTATGCCGTTCCTGTGTCTGACTTCCTGCCCAGCTTGACACATTCGCTCACGAATCGAGAAAATCTTAGACCAGACGCCGAAACGATCGCTGCAGGCCGCGGCCATTCGGCGCCTTCTGCGGCCGGTGTGCACGGCCACATTGGTTAACATGGGCGCCGAAAGATGTTTTGACGTCAGTCGTCGCCATTCGGCGCCGTTCCGTGTCCGGTGTGAACCCGGCGTTACACAGGCGAGCTTGGTTTGTGCTGGTATGTGCCTCAAGGCACCCAACATTGGATTTTAATGCTGACAACTCTGACCACTAAACAGATAATGAAATACCCTTCAGACAGAGCTCATAATGGAGCGTGGATGGTGAAAGGCGATAGAAATTTTGAAGCATCTAAAACTTGACTTAAATAAATGTCCTTGTCAAACAATGTGTGTGTCTAATCTCAAAACATCCATTGCCGAATCCCCAAAAGAAAGCCCTCAGCGCCGCCACTGGTGGAGAGGAATCCACTCTCTCTTTGTGCCTGTTAGCATTACAATGTCATTCATTATTTAATTGTACAGTCTTTCTACAGCAGAGAGAGTCAGAGTTGTAAACATTGGCAGGCTGACAAAAATACAAACTAGATGTTTTGATTTGGTTTACTAATTTACAAAACATTCATTGAGAAATCTATAAGCAGTGGATCAGTGAGTACCAGAAAAATGTTTTCCTCTCTTCTCCACCTTTCTTCCGTCCTTAATAGCTACTTCTCCTTCCTTTCCTTCCCTCCTTGCCTCCTTCCTTTCTTGCTTTCTTCCTCCCTCCTTCCATCCTTTCATTCACTCGTTCTCGCCCTGATTCCTTTTATCCTTCCTCTTCCTATTTTCCACTTAGCCTCGCCTCTCCACGCGTACCTATTGTTGAGCCCCAAAACCTGACACTGCTTATACACAGTCACCCAAGCAAAGAAAATCACATTGCCTCCTCCGGCATTTGTCCCGTGTTACCTTGTATTGTAGATAGTAGCAAACACAGATAGCAGAAATCTACAGGACTGAAAGGCCCGGGTTCCTTCCTCCAACTCTAATCCACAATCTGTCAATAATAGGCTGATGTCTGACAAGATGTGGTGGAGAGAAATAGGAAGCCCATTGAAATGTCACAAAGGTTTGATGTGTGATGTCAGGTACTCCCCTCCTTAAACATGACACCCTCTACAAGCCCGGCCTGCTGAGCGGAGAAATGCAATCTCTTATCTTGTCACTCTTATTGCAGAGGGGGAAGGAGGGAGGGAGGAGAGAGAGAGAGAGAGAGAGAGAGAGAGAGAAACAGAGATAGATGAAGAAATGGATGGACATAGAGAGACAGAGAGAGGAGGAAGTGAGAGAGAAAAAGAGTGAGAAAGGAGAAAGAGAGAAAAACAGGATAGCGAGGGAAGAGACTGACACAGGTGCAAAATGGAGAGGTGTGATGCGAGGAGAGAAATAAGGAAAAGGGGAGAGCAAGTCAGCAGCAGGAGAGATGGAGCAGAGAAAGGTAGAAGAAGTGAAGAGCTGAAAGAGGAGGTTTTGAGTAAATTTGTCAGGAGCTGTAATCCCATTCCACAGAGTTCACCGTGAAAATTCAGAGCACCGGAGCAGAGTGGGGTGGGGGGTGGTGGGGTGAAAGGCATGGGAGAAGGCTTGTATGAGGGGGGTACGAGGGGTGAAAGAGAGCAAGACAGACAGAGATTTTTCTCTTTTGAAGGATAGTCGTCTTCACAACACAGCACAAGACCAAGACGGCATCATGTAACATAGAACCACAAACCACAAACCTCAAGACATCTAGCTACGATCACAACAGCCTGGCTTCTGTAACTCTCTAGATCCAAGATGTGAAACAGGCCAATAGCTGGTGGGTCCCCACACGACAAGAGAAGCAATATGTTTTAATGAGCCTGGGTACCAGGGAGAGAGACTACATTTCCAGTCCCAGGGTGGAAATTTTTATGAACCCCTGCTAACAGCCATTAGCTGACACTTGTATCACACGGCGGCCCCAAAATTAACACACACACACACACACACACACACACCATGTAATTTGCCTGCTTGATATTTCCATGGTGGGAAGCTGAGCTAACTGCAGCGTGAACATAAAGCCCTCAGCAGGCAGCACAGAATGATGTAGGACCTTGTAATGAATTTGATTTCATCCTGCCATTTCAGGCAATAAACACACGAGCTCAAGATGCATGGCGTTGTAAATTTTAACCAAGCCACTGAAGTCAGCTGGGTTTGTGGATGGCGGATAGTGGGAGGTATGACATGCTCACAAGAAAAAGGTTGGAGGTCCAAAATTTGCGTGTGTGTGTGTGTGTGTGTGTGAGAGTCTCGGGGGGGGTTGGCTAACTAAGCGGTGTTGGGTGCAAAAGTACTGGAAAGATACACACAAGGATACATTTCCTATTTTACTGTACCGCAGGGTCTAACAGTGACCCACAAACTGAGTTTCTTGGTGGGATGAGTCCTCTGAAACAGTGTTCAGACCACGTGATGGCGTCACGCTCCAGAGACACCAACAGAAATTAAATTATTTTCATGAGATGAGGAAGGACTAGATGATTGGTAGAGATGTTAGAGAGGGTGTGACTGTGAAGGAAAGTGGATTAACGGTGTCACTCATTGGAACTGATGCTGAATGGAGGGGAGTGGGCAGTGTGTGTGTGTGTGTGTGGGGTGGGGGGTGGAGTCATCTATATATTGAGAAGTGTCACCAAGGCTGGACAGGGTTGAGTTTCCGATGAAATTAAAATGGCTTTTTTATGCAACGTTTTATAACATCGGTGGAAATTTCAACATCCATAAATTATTCACATGCAGCCGTCGCAGTAAGCCAGGCGGGGCAGGAGGGAAGACGGGTGAGAGAGTGCAGGCATCCTCCACAATGAAATGCATATTAGTCTCATGGCATTGCGTGCATTTCTTACTAGTACGGTGAATAGCCGTAAAACAAAAGCCATGACTGAAATTTTGTGAAGTACCTGCTGATCGGTGGGCCGTGTCAGTATGCTGGATTTGAAATGGCTTAGCGGAAACGATTTTTCTCCAGCATCGGTACACAGAGAATGATTTTGTACTATCTTCTAGGTTTAAGTGAGTAGACATAAGGAAAATACTAACCAGAAATCAGTAGGATATAAAAAAGTAACCACAATGCCGCAGTACTTTAGTAGTAAAACAAATAAAAACAACTACGTAATGCTGCGCACAGTTCTGCCTTCAGGCTGAATACAGTTTGCTGAATAATCCACGTTGCATGTTGTTTTTCTTCACATGCTGCGTGCTACAGTGCACAGTACAGCTAGCCTGCAATAAGGATTGTGTACTGAACAGAATTTAGATCTAGCGTAGGCATCGGCTGTCACGATCGCAGTCATCTGTCTGCTTACCTGTTTGTTGCCAGCCAGCATGAGGAGGTGTAATGGGATACTATTATCAGGGTTTATCAGGGTGTAAGCTGCTCTATCAGCTATAACTGTCTGGAGCGTTCAGTTCAATGAAGCAGAAGGTAATGTGTGTTTGTGTGTGTGTTTCATGCATGTGCGTTGGATGAGCTTGTCTGTGTTTGTGTGTGTGTGTGTTTCTGCTTGTAAGGGTGTGAAATGTGTGTCCACACCGGTGTGTTTGGGAGCTTGTGTGTGAGTGCCTTTCGTCTTTGTGTGTCAGTATGTATAAATGTGCATGTGCAAGTGTGTGTGTGTGTGTGTGTGTCTACTGTTTTCGTTATTGCTACTCACTCTTCCTTGCTAGTTGCTAGAAGTGTTTTAATTTGTCACAGCCTGAGGGGCCTGTCAGCTTTTAATGGCTGTCTTTTATGCCTCGCTTTGTGTCCCTTTATACACACACACACACACACACACACACATATACACACACACAGCGGGAGCAGGCACCAACCACATAATCCAATATCTATAAACACACTGAAAGCACATCTGCAACCGTACATAAGCATGCAAACACAAACATGCACATTGATATGCATGAGTGCACACACACCGTGCACACAAAATAACAAATCACATACTCAAACAGAGCAAGACCAACCCAGAGGAGAACTCCACTATGTCGTTTTGGCTAAATAGCAGCTATCCTCTGTGGTATAATGACCACGATTGGGCTGAAGGCTGTTTCATTTCAGTATCAAAGTGGCTGTAATGAGGTCTGAATGACACTGAGGAAGGAGACAATAGCTCCGATATTGCTTCTAATTAATGGAGCTAATGTTGGAAACATGAATTAGATCTTTCCAAGCTGAGCAATGGATGTAATGAAGTCCATTCACCGATACATACTGTCCTCTCTGTTTCCCTCCCCTTGTTACCTTTCTCCTTCTCGTCTCCTTCTCGAATTTTCTTGCTTTTTGTGTCTTTGTCTCACACTTCTTCTGTGTGCCCTCTGTGTCCTCACCTCTCTCTTGACTTTTACATACTCACACATATTACTTTCTGTCTGTCTCTCTCTCTTTGTGGAGTCTTACATCTTGCTCTCTCTTTCTCTCTCTGATTCGGTATTGTCTGCCTCTCTAATTTGAATTGTCTTGCCTTCTGCCTGTCTGTCTGCCTGCAGGTGTCTTTCTCTTTGCCATTCTTTGCTTCAAAACCATCTGCCTGTCTGTCTACCCGCCCCTGTCTCTCAGTCTTTGCCTCTGTCTGGATGCCAGTCTGTCAGCCCGCCTCTCTCTCTCACTTTATATCATTCTCGCTCTCTGTCCTTGCGTCGGCCTCCCTCTCGTCTCCTCTAGCCTTTAGAATATAAAAGCTGAGCCAGTTTGACACCAACAGGATTACCTCAGCAGACGTGCTGCTCTCACCTTTGTTCTCCGTGGCGCCGCTGCTCTGCATTAACATTCCAAAGGAAGTGGAGGAAGCCTCCTGGTTGTTGAACTGGGCTCTGCTGAAACCAAAAGAACGGCCTCCATATATTAATCACGCCTGGGCCAACCTGGACAGAAACGGTGGGTCAGTAAAAGTACAAGCGTGTGCACACACACATGCACAAACACAAAAACACACAGAGACACACCTGATGATTAAGTTCAAGTTCAAGTTCAAGAAGTTTATTTGTCACATACACACACGGGGTGTGCAGTGAAATGTAAAAAATGTCAATGCTGGATAGAAATGTGCAAAGAACAAAATAACAGGTTCACACTATTTACAATAAAAAACCAACACAATATTTACAATATTACAGTAAGAGCTCTATATAAAAAACAACACAATATTTACAGTAATAGCACTTTGGAAATAAAAATATAGTAAAAAAGGGAAATCTTATGTATGTAATATAATATAAATTATGTGTAGTCGCTACCTAAGTGTGTGTGTGTGTGTGCATAAGAGGGGCAGTGTGTGTGTCTTGGTGGGGGCCCTGGTGAGGTCAGAGTTCACAGTCCTGATGGCCTGAGGAAAGAAACTCCGTCTCAGTCTCTCTGTTTTGGCAGCGTGACTACGGAGGCGCTTGCCTGACCGCAGCAGCTGAAACAGTCCGTTGTTGGGGTGGTGAGGATCCTTCATGATCCTGCAGGCTCTGGTTCTGCACCTCCTGGTGTACAAGTCCTGCAGGGTGGGGAGTGTAGTTCCAATAGTGCGTTCAGCCGAACGCACTACTCTCTGCAGAGCCTTCCTGTCCTGAGCGGAGCTGTTGCCAAACCAGGCAGTGATGCTTCCTGTCAGGATGCTCTCTACAGCTCCAGAGTAGAAGGACTGAAGGATCCTCCGGGAGACTTTCAATTTCCTCAGTTGCCTGAGGTGGTAAAGGCGCTGCCTCGCCTTTCTCACCAGAGTGTCAGTGTGTGTGGACCATGTGAGATCTTCGGTGATGTGGACTCCCAGGTATTTATACCTGCTCACCCTCTCCACAGTAGTCTCATTAATCCCCAGTGGTGAGTACGTCCTCTGTTGTTGTGTCCTCCTAAAGTCCACAATCAGCTCCTTAGTTTTGGTGACATTCAGGAGGAGGCTGTTGTCCTGGCACCAGAGTGACAGATCAGCAACTTCCTCCAGGTAGGCCTTCTCGTCGTTGTCGGAGATCAGGCCCACCACCACTGTGTCATCCGCAAACTTGATGATGGTGTTGGAGCTGAACCTGGCCACACAGTCATGTGTGTACAGGGAGTACAGTAGGGGGCTGAGGACGCAACCCTGGGGGGATCCTGTGTTCAGGGTGAGGGGGTTGGAGGTGTGTCTACCCACCCTGACCACCTGGGGCCTGGCGGTCAGGAAGTCCAGGATCCAGGCACACAGGGGGGTGTTCAGTCCCAGCTCAATCAACTTGCCAGCCAGTCTGGTGGGGACTATGGTATTGAAAGCTGAACTATAATCAATGAACAGCAGTCTCACATAGCCCCCCTTCCGGCTGTCCAGATGAGAGAGTGTGGTGTGCAGTACCTGGGAGACAGCATCATCCGTGGATCTGTTGGGACGATAAGCAAACTGCAGCGGGTCCATGGAGCAAGGGAGGAAGGCGCAGATGTAGTCCTTTATCAGCCTCTCGAAGCATTTCATGACCACCGAGGTGAGGGCCACCAGGTCGGTAGTCATTCAAGCATGCTGGAGAAGCATTCTTGGGCACAGGGACAATAGTGGATCTCTTGAAGCAGGCGGGGACCACAGACTCAGCCAGGGAGATGTTGAATATAGTGGTGAACACTGGAGCTAGCTGATTAGCACAGGTCTTCAGTACTCGCCCAGATATGCCATCTGGACCAGCAGCTTTCCTGGTGTTCACCCTCGTCAGAGCCCTCCTCACACTGTGCTCGGTCACAGAGAGCTGTGTGTTCATCCCCAGCGGTAGAACTCACTTCGGCTGCGCTAACAGTGATGTTGTTAGCCGGCGAGCTAGCGCTGTTGTTGCTAGCCTCAAACCGTGCAAAAAATGAGTTCAGGTCGTCCGCTAGGGATGCGTCGGCACTCACAATTGCGGGGGGTCTGCCCTGGTAGTCTGTTGTAGTCCGTAGCCCCTGCCATAGGCGTCTGGTGTCGCGCTGCTCCATCTGCGACTCCACTCTGTCCTTATACCTCCTCTTGGCCTCCTTCACCGCCCTTCTCAGTCCATAGGACGCTGCTTTGTGCTCGTCCATGTTGCCGGATACAAGACCGGAGTTATAGGCAGCAGTGCGGGCGTTCAAAGCGTCGCGGATGGATCTATCAACCCACGGTTTTTGGTTAGGAAAGGACCTAACTTTTACCGTGGGGACGATGGTGTCCACTAGCGTTGCTATGAAGCTCGTTACTACTTCCGTAAACTCGCTGACGTCCCTGGAACTGGATTGGAACATGTCCCAGTCGACGTCACGCAGAGCGTCCTGTAGCTCAGCCTCTGATTGGTCAGACCACTGCTTTACGTCCCTCGTCACTACCGCTTCCCGTGCTATCCTTTGTTTATACTCCGGTAGCAGGAAAATGGCGGCATGGTCTGATTTGCCGAACGGAGGGAGAGAGACAGCCTTGTAGCCTCTCTTGAACGGCGTATAGCAGTGGTCCAACGTTCTTTCCCCTCTGGTAGCACACGTAATGTGCTGGTGAAAGTTCGGCATGACTTTTTTTAGGTTCGCCCTATTAAAGTCCCCAGCCACCACCATAGCCGCGTCGGGATGCTTGTTCTGATGCCAGACATAACACATCATGTAGGTCCGATAGTGCTACGTCGGTGTCCGCTTGTGGTGGTATGTAGACGGCTGTGGTGATGACCGAGCTGAACTCCCGGGGAAGGTAGAATGGACGGCATGAGATCGTCAGATGTTCCAGGTTCGACGAGCAGGAACGAGAAAGAGTCTTAATGTCCTTGGGGTTGCACCACTTGTTGTTGGTCATGAAGCAAACCCCTCCACCCTTAGATTTGCCAGACTCTTCCGTTCTATCCGCACGGAAAACAGAGAAGGAAACGGTTGGGCATATGACTCGATCCGGCACCAGCGGGGTCAGCCATGTTTCCGTCAGACAAAAGATATTGCAGTCCCTCATGTCCCGTTGGAATCTAATCCTCGCCCTAACATCATCCAACTTATTTTCCAGAGACTGGATGTTAGCAAGAAGGATGCTGGGCAGAGGTGGACGGTGGGCTTGAACTCTCAGTCTGTTCCGAATTCTGCTCCGTTTTCCCCGATGTTTCCTCCTTCGTCTCCCCGTAGGTGAGTCTCCACTGTTGTTGTTGTGGCTCGCTCGTACGATCTCTGCCGGCCACGCTGGGTCGAAGGAAAAAGTGGACAAAAACCTTTGTTTTGCGCAAAAGTTTATGTCCAAAAGTGTGCTGCGTTCGTATGATGTTAGTGCCGATGTGTTTGTGCAAAAAAAGATATTAAAAACAAACACAAAAACTAAAAAAACGAACAATCTCCGCGGAGCTACCACGACGGCGTCTAGACACGGCCGCGCCATCACTGTTTTAGAACTGCACACACACACAAGCACACACGTATGCATTCACCCAGCACATTTTCATCACTTTTCTGACACGCATGACATGACACATTTTTTCAATGGAGTGTGCATTTGAGTGCCATTAAATGGAGTGTGTCTGTGTGTGTGTATGTGTGTGTGTGTGTGTGTGTTTTAATGGTAACTTAGGCTGGCATGTTGTAACAGCAGGGAAAATATTTGTAACATTAGTTTGTCATGGTTGTAATTGCAAACTCTGATGCACATGCACTACACTTGCATTCTCTCACATGGACACACACATGGACATACATGCATTCACACATGCTCAAAAACAATCTGATGAATGCAAGCACACACACACACATTTGTGCTCAACACACAAAAATACATACCAACACCCATTCACACATACACACACAAAAGTTGACCTTGGAAAACTTTGCGTCACATCCAGACCCTCGACAGGATTTGCCAATCATCAGGCCAGAGCAAAGAATTATGGGAGAGAAAATGCTTGCCCAAAGGGAGCAATGTTAGGCTGACGGATTGAGAGAGAGAGAGAGAGAGAGGACAGGTAAAAGAGAGAGACATCCAGAAAAAAGATAGCGAGGGAGATGGGTAGACGTGCAGCACTGTCGTCAGTAAAGTGTGAATGACACAGCAGACAGCTGTGAAGAGCCAGATAAGAAAGAAGCGAGAGAATGAGAGCGGATGAGAACTGACGGAGAGAGGAAGAAAGTGACAGAGTTTGATAGAAAGGGTATCATAAAGATGGAGATGAGATGAGAAAAGACGTCAGGAGTCAGAGCGATGGAGAGACAATAGAGGCAGAAGGATGGAAGTGTGCGTGTGCAGGCTCTTGTATTTCTTACTTAACTTAGAAGGACGAAATGTCCTCACAGGGAGAGAAAGATGAGGTCAGTCCTCCAAAGTGAGGATGTTTTGCCAGTCCTCTCTTCTTTAAAGGGCCATTTTAGGGTTAGGACTTGGGTTTAAGGTTAGAATTGGGATTAGGTTTAGGTAAAGGGTTAGGGAATGAATGTAGTTAATGAAGGACCTCACAAGTATAGTAATAGTGAGTGTGTGTGATTGTCAGGTATGTCGATGCATTTGTGTCTGCATGGATGTTCTTCAACACCAGACGGTTCTCATATCAAGTTCGTAATTATAGTTACCACCTTTTTTTTTAATGTTATTCTACAAATTGTGTGAAACAGGAGGCGGAGCTCACGTGACTGAAACAGGCAGCAGTTTCACATTGAGCTCACAAATCAAAAAACGATTATTGCAACTGATTATTGCAACCAGGAAAATATGAACATTGCGAAATATGACAGAGAGCTAAAATGAGTACACCAGAATACATCCTTTTAGTCTTTGCAAACTAAACTGAAGTGTTTTGAACCAAAGCAGTTAGAAATGATAATTTAATTCATTAATTTCATTGTGGAACCAGCTAGCCTGTATCAATTGAGAATGTCTGAAAATGCCCAAATGCTATGTTTTCATCATAAGAACACAACAACACAACAAAATATTGAAAAAATCAGTTTTATTTGGTAGATAGTAGGCCTACATATTATATACAAATGTTTTGACCCCCAGTAGCTTACCTGGTTTTGGCCGCTAATCTTTCTGTGCTCCAGAGATCAAAATGTAGACAAGAAAACACTGACAATATGGACTCTAAGGACTTTAATCGATTATTTCCCCAAATCTAAACATAAAATCAATTTCATAACGGTTTCAAATGGGCCAGTGAAAACACTGCTGCCATCTCTCTCAAATGAGTAGCATAGAAAAGCCTCATTCATAACTCCCCATAGTTCTGTCTATCTTTGACGCAAGAGATCTATCCTCTTTATTGTCACTAATTTATAGTAGTGAATTCATGATGTTACGTTATCTTGAAAAGACAGATATAATAATGAATCATTGAGAATCACTCAGTTGTGAAATATAAGTTACTGTCCTGATGGTAAATGGGGGAAAGAGGAGCACTTTCAATGCGTATTATGCAGGCAGGAGGGCTTAGCTATCAGAAGTAAGAGAGAGTGTTGTAAGAAAGAATGAAATGGAGTGAGTGGAGAGATAAGTGCAGAGAGATAGAGGTTACTCCTTTTAATCTTTTCTCCTTCATTTCATGGTCTTGACTCTGTATCTGTCTGTCTGTCTGTCTCGGCCTTACAATAAGATGAATTTCAGTCCTGATGTTTTTCTATCTTTCTGGACAGAGAGAGGGAAACAGAGAGGGAGAGAGCGAGAGAGAGAGAGTCAAGCGATAGACAGAGAGAGTGTACTCTGTGATAGTGATAAGGAGAGATAGAGAAATGAATGGTGGAAAAACACAGTGGAAGAGAGAGAAAGGAGGGAGAGAAATACTAGAAGCAAGAGAAACGGAGAAACAGGGTTACAGAGACGAAGACAAATAGATATGTATATATATATAGAGAGAGAGAGGCAGAGAGAGAGGCAGAAAGACAGATGAAGAAAGAGAGACGGGAAGGAGGGGGGCTGTAAAATAATAACAAAATGAGTGGACAAGCCCAGTCACTTTCCAGAAGCAATATTTCCTCTCCAGTGAAAAGAGGCATAGGAGCAATAACTAATGTCATGGTCATGGGTATACCTCCTGCCCACACATATAGAAAGATAAGGAAAACCCTGCAAAATGAGGTGTGTGTGTGTGTGTGTGTGTGTGTGTGTGTGTGTGTGTGTGTGTGTGTGTGTCATGCCTTTTGACAGTTCCAGCAGCCTCGGGCCTTTTGGCTGACCACAGCAATCTGGCCTCAATGGTCGTTAATCAAAGTCATATGTAAGCTACCATTCATCAGCCACACCCACCCCTACACACACACACAAACATGCATGTGCACACACACACACACACACACACATGCATAGATACATATTAACATTTTACATCTACAAACTGACACACTCAAAAAAACATAAAAATGCACAAACAAACATAGGCATTACACACACACATATACACACACACATATACACACACAGGCATGCCCTCTCAATCACAGACACAAACACACTCACACACTAACATACAAAGCCCAGCCACCATGTCACATAAGAGATTTGTTGAAGGCTGAAGGTGTATGTCAATATTGACAGGTATTAGTCAGCATATTTGTGTGTGTGTGTGTGTGTGTGTGTGTGTGTGTGTGTGTGTGTGTGTTGGTGTGTGTGTCCATTTTACCACTCATTCTTTGCTGAGTCATTGCACTCTTTTAAACACACTAGTGGGCCAAAATGTATCATTTCAATAGTGGGAGTGAGAGACAAAAGGAAGCGAGTGAGAGAGGGAGTGATAAAGAGAGAGAGAGAGAGAGAGAGAGAGAGCGAGCTGCAGTGACAGAGAGCTTGAAGGGGCAATTGAGGATTGATTAGGTTTAAGATGCTTAAACATAGATAGTCATGGAGGTGAGGTAAGGACAAGTTAAGCTATAGGGACAGACGGCGTTAGAAGGTGATGAAGAGAGAGTATAGAGAGAGAATTGTAGAGCAGGGCTGATCAAAAAATACATTATGGTTAATATAAACATACATAGTGGTTATTTGTGTATCACATTAAAAAAAATAACACTCTTGATACATGTTTGATACATGTGGATCATAATACTGTTATGTGTTGTTATCTGGCCACACTTCATCCTTTGATTGGAATCAAAGTGAGAGCACACACAAACACACACACACAAACAGGAGTTTACTTGCTATCTGTAATCGGTGCTAAAATATATTAGCACAGTTCCAGCTTTTTTTTCCCTCGCCTTAGGGCACACTCTCTCTATTGACTGGCTCTAAATTAAACCCCAAGTGTTTTTTAAAGAGTGAGGGAAGCAGAAGAAGAAGAAGAAGAAGGAATGAGACTTAATGGAGCTTTGATTTTGTTTAAGTTTTATTAGGCGATAGATTGAAGTCACAGCCAAATCCAGTAAAATGAAGTGGCAAGATCACAGTAGCTGAATTGTGCTTACAGGGTTGTGAGGCATTTATATTAAAAAGGTCAAAAGAGATACAACAAATTAAAAGGTGAATCATTCAGAGTTAAACAGAGGTAAAGGCAACCTGGAGACTTTCCCACCCCATATTGCTGATAATGTTGAAGCCCTAACTTTGTTGTTGGTTAAATTGAAGGTTTATCATGGTCCCTTCCGGGTGTTGATAAAAAGGGGAAATACAGTACCTGTGCCTATCAGTGATGATATTTCTGCTACTCGTTTTCCGTTGTTTTCTTAATTTCCTGACAGTGCTCAAGCTGGAAACAATCGATCAAGCATCAAGGCAACCGCAATACAAAATAGTAAAATTTCCTTGACAAGTCAGACATTCAGTGCTGGACCCAGAGTGTTTTATGCTGGGATTGCTGGGACCAGGCAAATTTATTTTTTTGAAGCTGCAGAAGAGAGAAAGCATGACACAAGAAGTGAACAACATTCTACAGTGCTGCTACTATGCCACATGATCCTCTGTACTATGTCAGCCCATTGAGCTTACTTTTGGAAAGAAAAAACTGACTCAACACTAATAACTGGCCTAGACAGTGTTGGGCTGAATGCCCAGAGTGTTTCCCCACAGCGTGTAAAACATTTACTGTCCAGCAGTGGACTTGTCCCATTTGTATGCTTCATATTTTCTCCTCCTCTCCCTTCCTCTTCATTCTCCTCATCAGGCCTTTTCTCTCTCTTTATGCATCCCCCTACATGCCCTCTTCCCTTACTATCTCTTTTTATTTATTTCCCCTTTCTCCCTTGGTCCTCTCAATGCTTTTGAGCAATGAGTGGTGTTGCCCACTGGTTCTTTTATTAAATATACCCCATCTCTCTCTCTCTCTCTCTCTCTCTCTCTCTCTCTCTCTCTCTCTCTCTCAGCAGGAGAGAGGGGACTCTTCTTAATCAAAACGCCTGCCCCTGAGCTCACCCAGCACACTACAAAGTCAGTCTCATCATCATCATCATCCATGGGAAATTATCAATAATTCATCATGCTGCCCAATGGATCACAATGCATAAAAATATTTCTGCTCAGTCGTGTACAGTCAGAGGGCTCTCATACATGGGAAATGAAGCTGTACACCAAAGACCAATAACAAGGAGAAAATGGCAAATACAAGCCTATAATATTCAGTTAGTGCGCAGTAGTCCTAGCCCCAAGGCTTTGGGGCTTGCAGAAGTAGTGTACTTTGTAGGGTGGCATTTGAAATGCAGACACAGTAATCGAGGAGATTTAAAAGAGCAATGGAGCAATCACAAAGGTTCACCCCCTCCGGGCAGAAAGGACAATATGTGGCATATCAAAATACTGTGAAGTGATTTCCTTCTCTTCTCATCATCCTTGTCTCCTCTCTTTATGTCCAATGAAAACTTTGTATAGCCAAAAGACTATTTAAGGTATATTCTTAACTCAGGGTTAAAAAAATACTTACTTGCTGATGTTAAAACAGACACACAGAAAGGCTGGGCTCAACTCACTTTCAGTTCAGTAGGTGGGTTTCCTTTTAAAATGAAAAAGTTATGTCCAAATATATTAAATATTTGAGAGTGAATATCCTATCGTTAGCAAATTAATTTCAGGGTGTTTTTAGATTTGAAATTGATTGAATTGAGAATTAACCCTAGGCCTACACATAGCAAGATACTTGACTGGCTTGTACAGTCTTTGATGGGCCAAACATACTCTGCATGTTAGATATGTCAATACATGGCAATACTGTCTCATCCTGCATTCTTTCTGTTATGGAATGAGGAAGTAAGTGAAATTTCAAATCACAGCTGTTTGATGAAGACCTTGTATCTGCTAAAAGTCAACTATTCAGCCTTTCAGAAAAAAACCCGATATATTATTATATATTACTAGTTACAATTGCTTTTGGACAGTGCCTGGCCGAGTTACAGGGATTTCACACAACTTCAGCCAAATGTTTTCAGTGAACCTTATTTGAAGATTGGTATAATATTCTCAGGGTGTCATCAGGTTTATTGGAGTCATACTGCCCCCCACAGGCTGGGGGAGGAACATACATACATACAGGCGGGATGAAAAAAATATGGACTGGATATCTGGGTAGGATGATACAGAGTTATGAACTCAAGAACATGCACAGTCCTTCAATCCTTTCTTTTCTTTATCTGTCACAGAAACATAAACACAGAAAAAGGCAGATAAAGATACTAAAACTCTTACTTTAGCAGGGACACACACCTCTGTTATGATAAATGTGCCTTTATCATCATCACAAGGATGTACACACCCTCACAGCTGGACACTGGAAATTATCACGGGACCTCATTATGAACGAACCTTGGGGGACCAAGAGGTGTAACGCCAGGATGAGGGAAAGGAGGGAAGTTGATTAAGTCAAAGGAGGATACAAAGAAAGCATACTTTACTGATCCCCAGAGGGCAAATTCTTTTTTTCGCACACCCCTGACTAGATACAAACAACATATAACACACACGGACATGCAATTCAGGTGAGAGGACAGAGTGCGGGCGTCAGCTGAACAGTGCACCTGGAGCAGTTTTGAGGTTAAGTGCCTTGCTCAAGGGCACTTCGGCAGTGTTGGTGGGCACCGTAGCTGTGATACCAGCCAGCACCACCCCCCTGGTGGTGCCAGGATCAAACCAGCGACCCTCCGGTGATGGGTCGGTCTCTCTAACCACTAGGCCAACCTGCCGCCCAAAAGGAAATGCTTTTCAGAAGAGATGGCATTGAAAACATTGCTTAGGCCCTCTCCTCTCCACTGGGTACAATTTAACTTACTCACTCGCCCGAGGGACTTTTGTACCCTCAGTAAGGCCTGTGAGGCTATTGCCGGCACACCTCTGTGCTGTGCAGTTGGGCTCATTGCCAATTGTGATGAGCACACTGCACTGCATGATAGTTCTGAACCAATGAAAAGGCTGCAATCCACACACTTTATAAAATCTCCAAAAATCTAAAAATTCTCCAAAGAAAATTGCAAATTCCACAAGTTGGTAACTTCCATACTTTTTAGATAGCCACAAATCTTGCCTTTTTAGTGAAGGCATGGTGTCAGAAACATCATATCACTTGATAAATGAAGATACATTATTTGCAGTTAGCTAATGTTTTGAAGAAGTGTTGATCAGTCTCACAATCCTTCTTACCCTCACTCGTAAATAAGACCCCGAGATACCTGAACTCCACTTGGAGACGCTGCTCACTCTTCACCTGCACTGGCCTGAGACTGATCAGATCCTCATCCCGACTGTGTCACACTCATTTGAAAACCACTCCAGTGCACATTGGAGATCAAGGGCCGATGAAGCCAGAAGGATGACATCATCCACGAACAGCAGAGATGCCACCCTACTGTCAATGAAGAGACATAAATCCTGTCCATGAATAACAGAAAACAGGAGAGGGGACGAGGCACAGCCTTGTCGAAATCCAATGGCCACCTTGCATGAACTTGACTTAATGCCAAGAATGCAAACATACACTCTCACTCTGAGTGTACAGGGACAAATGGATTGCAGCAGTGACCCAGGCGCCCCGTATTCCTGCAGCATATTCCTGCAGCACCTCCGACAGGATACCTCAGAGAACATGATCATAAACCTTTTCCAAATCCGCAAAAATTATGGAGGCCGGCGTACCACATACCAGGAAGTAGCTTGGTGATTCAACACATGAATTAAATATTTTGTTACACAGTGCTACCACAGCACTTTGGTGTTAACAGGTGGAGTTTTTAAGGTCAACCTAGTTTCACTCACTCTAATCATGCATCATCCACCCAAGCACCCAACCTATAAAGCACTAGCACACTTGTTAAAATGTATGAATCTAAAGGCCATATCATTAAAACCACTACCAAACTTTTAGTACTAAAAGGTCAGTATACTGCTAGCTTTGGATAGTGCTTGTTGCCTACTATCGCTATGATAAAGCACTGGAGCAAATTATCTACCAGGGACACATGGATGATTTTAGTATCTATATTTTCATCACTCAATGGGTAAGATGACCTAATGGGCCCGACGCCCTAAAACGTGGTGTATTCCTTTAGCCTTCATCTACATCACCACTTTCAGTACATGTAATGGTGTGGTCCGTTAAAGGGTTCACAGCTCTCATTTGAATGAACCTGGAAAGAGCAGCTGCTCCTCTGTGGCTTTTTTCTTACACTCTGCTGTACTGAGATGCTGGATGCAACTTTATTATGCCAAACAAACCAACTCAGGTGAGAGTGCTGCCCACACCACCACAGGCTCTGGCACTGTTGATGTAAACACACACACACACACACACACACACACACACACACACTCATTCGCTAACACAAACAAATAGACTGTAATGCTGTTACCGCAGGCCCAAATAGTGCCAACACACACAGCTGATGAAATATTCTCTGTTTACTCTCCTCCAAATGTCCTGCTAAATCCTGTGTGTGTGTGTGTGTGTGTGTGTGTGTGTGTGTGTGTGTGTGTGTGTGTGTGTGTGTGTCTGTGTGTGTGTGTGTGTGTATATAATGAATGTATCCTGAAATAACACAAAATAGTGAAGGCCACTAACCAGGGCAAAAAACATTCAACCCATACACAAACAACACAAACAAACACACACACACACACACATACACACACTCGCACAAACCATAATATGATTAATATGATCTTCCGTGCTATTGGCTGTTTCCACTGTAATATAAAACCAAGGACGCGTATTCTCATTGGACCCAGGGTTGATTGATATTTCATGTTATTCCAGAATAATGCATCAAGGATACCATCTCCTTCAAGTTTAGCTTTTTTTGCCAAGTACATCAGACCCATTCCAAATCATAGTATATTCAGCTGTAGTTTAAGTGGAAGTCTTTGAATCTGGCTCACCAATTTATTTACCCATAGCAATCAATGTTGAGGAATTTGTCTTAGAGGCAGTGACGTATTGAAAACTTACATTGTAACACAACAGATATTGACACATGCTGCACTGTACACTGTTGTTCACCTCTGAGAGAAACTGTTTCTCTTTGCAGCTGCCACAACGTGTAAAGATTGGTCTGACACTCGGTCCTTTGGGAAAACAACTTTTGTGTTACATCATGCCTATCCACTGTAAAAGAGAGCTGTAGCAGCTGTTCTACAAAGGCTACCACTTTAAAAATTATCTGTTATATCAGTTTTCAGTGATTAATTTATCTTGTCTGGTACAATGGAACCAATCAGATTATCCCCAAACCAAAGCCAGCCAGCCCTCCAGGCAAGCTCAAACTTGCAATCAAAGTGATTGAAGGTACATGAATACATCAGGGGATCGGCCTCGGATGCAAATTTGAGAAATTTAGTCTCATGCTGGGACTCTGATGGGAACCCCAGTATTAGCTCTTATTACTTGGCTATACATGAGAAATCAGCCTGCACCTAGAGTTTGAACTACTAAATTCAAAGCGCTAACTCTAACTCTATCTTCTGATTAAAAAAATATATCATTTCATGTTCAGATTGGATTCATATTAGTTCCTGATGTCTGAGGAAACATTTCAGTTTATGAACCTGCATCCATTTGGGGCCTGACGAAGAGAGGTAGGCCAAAATGCACAAGGGTGATTCACTTAGATGATAATGATACTCTTGGCAGGTTGAAAACCAGCCAAAGAGAGATGGTGATTTACAACTGAGTTCAGCTCTTCTCAAACTCTTCAGAGGATCCAGAAGCACTCATGGAATGAGAGTCCCATTTTGAATAATAGCAGGTAACTACTTGCTGAGAGGAGTTGTTGGTGTTGGCGGGCAGCTAAGTGTGTTGACATTCAGTAGTATAGTTGAGGAGGGTAAATGCTGGTAAACACAATATTACTACCTCTTTATATGGCCATAATATACCTAAATATCAGCCTACAACAGTGTATTGTACTGTAAAAACCAGAACCACATCACTATGGATATCAATGTGTAGCTATTTGCTGAGAAAGGTAGGACGCTAAGTGTGTGATGCTTTTTTTAGACGATGACAATGAATTTGATTTCAGTAATGACAGCCACAACATTCAAAAACAAACTGCAACTTTAAAGGAAAATATGTTAAAAAAAATCTGTACATGAATTTCCCTTTCTTATTTCCCTCTTTCGTTGCACCTACTGTTTTACATTAGCTGTTCTTCTTGCTGAGTGAATTGTTTCAAATGCTTTTAATACGGGTGCCCATTACCAATTACCCATGTTATTGCAGCCAATATTTCTTTCCTGAATGGGATCCTATGACCGGTGGAAGGTAATGTGACTTTGAAATTGAACCCTTTATCATTAAGGCCCAATATAATGTTTCAATGTGTTTTCTATTAAATCAGCTCATTCTTAAATGTATTTTCCATTTGTTGTCTCTTATTCTCTCTTAAAGGTATTGTACCGTTTTCATTTAGGCTTTCAGATGCATCTTGGCATTTGGTACAAAATCCATTTGAACTAACCCTCAACCAAACTAACAAAGGGTTAATTGTGTGGGGGTTTATGTTGGGTCTTAGAACTCAGAGACCATTGAATGATCCATGGATTGGACAGGATGCTGATACTGATACTGATGCGATATTCCGGCTCGTTTGTTTCCAGAACCATCAGAGTATTCGCTGATGAGGAATGACGGAGGCAGACAGGCATTAGGAATCGATTGGAGGACTCTCTCCAGTTGCACGCACACACGCACGTACGTACGTGCACATGCACACACTCTCTCTTTCACACACGCGCTATCCATGTACATACACAAACCGTGCCTTCACACTCACTCACACACACACACACACACACACACACACTCACAGAACGTCTTGCACAAACTCAAACTCTCTGTCTCTCTCTCGCACTTGGTGGAAATCAGTCACCAAGCGCATTGCTTTGACAGCAGACATATGAGCAGCAATCACAGAGTGTGCTGGCTTATCAACCATTTAGCAGCCGATGACCTGTGGAGCGAATGGCCCTATCATGATAAAGTGTCTAAGCCTGCCACATTCAATTACAGGTCAGAGGGCAGCACGTACATCGGCATGCAGCATCCATCACCACTGCTATTGATTGCCTTGGGATAAGTGTGCATGTGTGTGTTGAAGCAGGGTGGGGTGGGGGGTATGCATGCATTTGCGTGTATATGTGTGTACACATGAGGATGAGTTGTGCACGTGAGACATGAGATTGACAGACATCAATTTGCACAACAGAGTTTCAATTTGCAAAACTCTTAACACAGAATGCTATACTGCTCATTTTGGGTTCAAAATCTAATATAGCATGCAAAATATAAATACCGGTGTCAAATGAGAGAATATTATATGCAAAAGTTTATCATAGCACCAGAACATTGGATATGTTCATCGTTGAAGTTTAATTCGTCCAGGGTGTGACCCTGGACGACCAACTGTCGTTCTCGGCAAACATCGCATCAGTGACGCGCTCCTGCAGATTCCTCCTCTACAACATCAGGAGGATTCGCCCCTTCCTCACTGACAAGGCAGCGCAGGTGCTCATCCAGGCTCTTGTCATCTCCCGCCTGGACTACTGCAACTCCCTCCTTGCTGGTGCCCCGGCGTCTGCCATCAGACCCCTGGAGCTTGTTCAGAAAGCTGCAGCTCGTCTGGTGTTCAACCGCTCCAAGTTCTCCCATACAACTACCCTTCTCCGTTCTCTACACTGGCTCCCTGTAGCGGCTCGCATCCAGTTCAAGACCCTGGTGCTAGCCTATAGGGCAGTGAAAGGAACAGCTCCTTCTTACCTCCAGGCTATGGTCAAGCCTTACACCCCCGCCCGACCACTTCGCTCTGCTGCCTCGAGGCGACTGGTTGCCCCGTCGCTCAGAGGGCCCTGCGGCCGATCTACACGGTCACGGCTCTTTTCTGTCCTGGCCCCGCAGTGGTGGAATGAACTCCCCACTGATGTCAGGACAGCAGAGTCGCTGCCCATCTTTCGCCGCAGGCTGAAAACCCACCTCTTCAGGAAATACTACCCTGACCCTTCCTCTTAGCCTTGCCTATTTGTCGTCAATTATGTGTCTGAGCTCTTGTTTATTGGCTCTTGTTCATTTGTTACACTTATTTGTCTTAGCTCTTGCTTATTTGGTTCACTTAGTTGTCTTAGCTCTTGTTTATTTGATTCTCTTATTTGTCTCATTTGTTTAAGATATAGTAGGTTGCTAACTTATTGCACTCTTACCTTAACACTAGTTATGCTCTTAGTTGCTTGTTTAGGAAGGAAATGCACTTACGATTTCTGGTGACTAGTAGTTTTCTTGCCTACCTATGTTGAATGCACTTATTGTAAGTCGCTTTGGATAAAAGCGTCTGCTAAATGACTGTAATGTAATGTAATGTAATTATTGGTGCATTTTCAAATACAATGGCCATTATCAAATAATGCTGTGAAACACTAAATAATTGTCATCAAAGACTATGCAAGGGTCATTTCCTCATAAGTACTTCAAATGAAGTACAGCAAGCATCCCCTGTGATCCCCTGTGATAGACGGAGGTATATATATATATATATATAGCTTGTGTTTTTATGTAAGACAAACAAAATATTAGTTTACAGTAGATTACTGTATATGAAAGAAATCATACAGTAATGCAGTAAACTCAACTGAATTTTACAGTAAAAACAAAAACAACAGTTACAGTAACAAAAAACTTTACAGTAAAAAAACAAAACAAATGCATTTCAGTGCTTAAGCAGCATTTTGCCTCTCTGCTGCATTTGGCCACATAATTTCATGTACGTCGCATCTGATATCTTCATTTGCAAGGCAGCGTTGGTAAAATCTTCTTCTTAGACCTCTGTTTACAACATGGTCGATCACAGTGGCTCTAATTTTATTTGACACAACTGCATGCCTTCTGACTCGTTGGCCACGGCCATGACCGCGACCCCGTCGACGACCCCGTCCTTCATTGCCAACCTCATCGGCCTGCTACATGTCATCAGAAACTGCCATTCAGGTTTCTAAGCAGCCTTTTATGTAGTGGTGAAGAGATTATCAATTGTGTTGCAATGCTACTCACCTGGGCAAGGTTGCTGGAAGTAATGAGACATGACTACAAACACCTCATGAACTGATTTAGTGACCTGCGTTTGTAGTAATAAGCATTTGAACATTGTTGTAATGTTAGGTGGCTGTACTCTGAGGATGGAGCAGATTATTTAGAGTTTTGCATTTTGTATGTCAGTATAGGATGTAGTGTCTTAGAGTATGAATTTTGAAAGTCAGTCAGTCAGTTTGGCACTTTGAGTTTTGCACATTGAAACTCTGTTGTGCAAATTGAGTCAAAGCAATCGAAAAAAACTGTAATAGTTTGAGAGAGAGAGAGAGAGAGAGAGAGAGAGAGAGAGAGAGAGAGTTTGTGATTCATACATTTGTGTAGATAGACGTCTGCAACCTGACCTGAGCCCAACGGCGCCCCACAGGGTATGCTTTGATTTTGTCGGGTCGGATCAGGTCAGCTCGGTCAGATCAGGTTTGGGCCTTGAAGTTGTGAGCCATAAACTTGTTTTGATATAGTTACACTAAGAATGCCCGGGCTCATCTGTCCGAATTTGACTAGACGTTGTTGGGCTGCTAGACGCCGGGCACAGGCAGGCTAAGGCTTCATTTCTAGTCTGGGGCAGACCTCTAGTTTGTAAGAGATGCAGGTGGAGAATGTGCTTCCACTCTACATCCCCAGTTAAGGCACATTATATGTAATGGCTCCTTGAAATGGCCTGCCACTTCCAATGACAACCATTGTCTTTCACGTTGCATGTGTGTGTGTGTTTGTGCTGTATATGTGAGTAAGTCTATATTTGGATGTTTGCTGTATGTGCATGCATAAGAGTGTGTTTGTGTGTGTGTGTGTGTGTGTGTGTGTGTGTGTGTGTGTGTGTGTGTGTGTCATGGGAGGGGGTGAGGGGCTGGGCTGGGGGCACTGTAAGTGAATTTGAACAATACAAAGCATTTCTGCCTAAACCTGAGCAAGCAAAAATGACACAAATGAAAGTAGTGAAACGGCACAATTGGATTTGAGCGAGACAGGCAGCGCTAGCCATTGGAGAAGTCAAGTGCCCTGCGTTTTAGTTTCTGTTATCCAATTCAGTTATGTCTGCTTGTCATCTTAACTTTATCTACTTGCTCATTTGGTTTTATTTTTTCTTTAAAGGTGAAATGTTTTATAAGCCCCTGCACAAATTTGCTTCTTTCTGTTTTATCTTATTTATTTTCTGTGATCACTGCGTTTTATGTATTTATCACTCTGCAAACAATTAAATTGAACCAAACTGAACAATATCCCCCCATTATTTCTGCAGGATTTACAAAACAATCAAGCAATTCCCCTTGGGTTTTTAGCAGTAGTGCAGCAGCAGTACAGCAAGCATAAGTGCAATTTTTACAATTGTATGGACTGACAAAGATCCACTTTGGGTTGAAAGTAGGTAAAGCTTACTGGCATTCAGTGGGTATTGGGTATTTCTCCTTGGTTCAGTATTGACTTCAGTTTTAAACCTGCAAGTAACTTATAACCTGCTGTTTGGGATATATGCTCACTATTTTCCATGTAATTTTTACCATGGTTACAGGTTTAGGCTTGTGTTTTCTCTGAATAATTCACTAGCCCAGAAACCACTGGCTAACAGTGATACCCTTTGCTCCATCCTTTCCGCTGTGTTACTATTAGGGAAGTATTAGATGTCATATGTAAGATTGATGTTAAAAATCCACCAAAGGCTGATACGCTGGTTCCATATCACCCAGGGTTCAATCATATCTGATAGGCGAATCATTGGCTCATATCTTCAATTTGACATTTTTCTCTAGTACTAACCCTGAGATATGGAAGTCAGTCAACAGACTTCCTCTTCACGTGAGTGTCCTATCTCCACGTCCCCTAATCCTAACTGATCAATTCCCAGTTAAGGAAACCAGTAATAACTTGTATTTATCATAGTGTGCTGTAGATTATTACATGTGATAGATTTTATGCATACATTATTTCATACTAATGAAGAAATTACCTTATTGCCATGCATTTTATATATTTTATCATTTCTGTGTTTAGTATCTTTCCATTGTACACACAGCATTTGCTGATTTGCTACATGGTAGCAGCATACCCAACAATTTGCAGGCACACACACACACACACACACACACACACACACACACACACCCAAAGAGAAAGAAATGGGTGTAGGCAATCTATCACAGCACAATTAGATTGCATTACCACAGGTTCCTGGAACACACACAAAGATACATCTATTTTGGCTTGAGTGCATTTATTGTAAACTCACACACATATACACACACTCCCATGCGACATGCACAAACAGAGCTTGGCTCTGGATATTGACGTAAAGATGAATCTGGTCCAAGTGTTCAATTAGGCAGGTTTGTTTATTGATAATGGACGAGTTCTATGTCCCTATGGGGAAACAACCCTCACTGTGGAGCCAATGAGCTTTCACCATAGGAATTTAACATGTATGTTTATCATTCCAACAAGATGGGAAGCATGACAATTTCAAGAGAGAAGAGATCAGACCGTATTTATTTATTTATTTATTTATTTATTTATTTATTTATTTATTAGGCAGGTGTAAGAAGAGATAGGGCATCCTAGAAAGGGTTAACATAAAAAGGGATAAACAAGATTGGAAGGGAGAGGGCAACAGAGAGGCTGAGGGAGTATGACAGCAATATACATATATGGAGCGAGAGAGAGAGAGAAAGAGAGGGCTAGAGGGGTGGATGTTTAAAAACACATATCCATGGATGTATGGATTTGTCCATGTGGCACTGATCCTGTCAGAGGTTTTCCACATCAGCACGTTCTCTCTCTTGCTTCATAGCATGTGAATGTCACTCCCAGCAACAGGAAAGTCATTTCCTGCCACATCAGCCCCATCCTCACTCCATCACTCTCTCTCTCATTAAAAAAATCTCTTGCATTCAGCATGTTAGCATGAATAAAAAAAAAACATGGCTGAGTAGATGAGAGGCTCTCAACATAGATGTATTTCTTGTCTTTTTTTTTTACACATTTACACATTTCACTTTTTTTTTTCTGGGACCTTCTAGGTAAAAAATGTAATTTCAGCTACTGTTTTCCCTCGGTGTCAAGCCCTCCTCCCTCTTTTTCGACAGTTAATATGCTGATGAAGACCAAGATGGAGGATGGAGTGACTATAGAGAGGAGGAGAAGATCAACGAAGAGAAATAGTGTATTGCCTAATGTTTTCAAATGGATATGAGATGGATGCAAAAACTAGAAGAAAAGGAAAGTAAGGGGAGGAGTAGAGAATGTGCTTTTGCGTGTTGGTGTGTACATGCATGCGTGTGTGTGTGTATATCTGTAGGATTTTGCACAGTGCTAGTGCCTGGGCTCAGTAGCACTGAAGCATGTATTGTAATCAATAGCACTTCAGCCAGAGAGCAAATCAATGGAGACCGCACTGTAATGGAATGCATGGTGTAAGGAAAGGCAGAGGGGATGGGTGGGTGGAGAGATAGAGAGAAAAGAGAAAAAGAAGTGAATGTATAGCAAGAGAGAGAGGAAGGGGAAGTGAAATAATGTGAAAAAGAACAATTGGGGAAGCTTGAATATATGTAGAGGGAATTAGAGAGAGAGAGGTAACAGAAAGAGAAAAATGACAATATTAAGGTAGGTAAAAGCAGAGGGTTAAATTTAGGTACAATGTAGAAAAAAAGCAGGGACTCATTTATCATTGTAGGCAAATTTCTGCATAATTGTGCTCCCTTATTGAGCTTGTTTAAACCCCTTGTGAGGCTTAAGAAAAGCATCACCGGGAAAATTGGTTCCAAGGAAAGGAAAACGAAATGTAAGACAGCCAAAAACATAGAACAAATCAAGGAGGGCAGGATAGGAAAAAGATCCAATCATGTGTGTGTTTATGTGCATGAAAAAAAGAGAAAGAGAAAATGACATACAAGCATGTAAAAATGTGTGTGTGTGTGTGTGTGTGTGTGTGTGTGTGTGAATATATACTTAGTTTCAAATAGTTCACTTGTCTTATCTGTCTCCCTTGCTTACCTGACCTCTGAAATGAGCTGACGGCAAAATAGTGCAGAGATGACTCCTGCCCTCTCATTTATTGGAGTTTATTTGGGGTCTGGTGTTCTCAGTCAATAGACACTGACTTCCACTGAGACCTGAAAACAGTTTTACCACAACAGTGGTGAAACGGTACGCTGTATTTTAAAACACCAGAGCACTTGTCGTTTTAATGTTATCTGTTATCACAGTTATGCTGATGATACACAGCTTTATCTTTCATTCCAGCCAAACGTCCTCAGCAAAGCGGCAACTCTTCACAACTGTCTTTCTGCAGTTAAAGATTGGTTGTCACAAAACTTTCTCCAACTTAAGTCAGAGAAAACAGGTTCTGATCACATAAGAAGCAAAATTCAACAGTGCATTTGTCCACTAGCTTGCAATGCTAAATCCAATTCCAAGAATCTAGATGTAATTTTTGATTCATATATGAATTTTCAGCAACAAGTTAAAAAAAATCACTCTCAAACTGGGAAACATTGCTAAATTGTATTTTATATTTTCAGAATCTTGAGAGTTATTCATGCTTTCGTGTCTTGACTACTGCAATGTCTTGTTTTCCTGCTTTAGCCAATCTTCAGTGGCCCGGATCCAATTGGTGCAGAACACTGCAGCAAGGCTGTTGACTAAAACATGTCGCAGGTCCCACATCACCCCAATAACGGCCTCCATTCATTGGCTGCCAGTCAAATATATAATTGGTTTTAAAATTGTTTTAATCACCTACAAGGCATTACATGATTTACCGGGTTATATAATAGAGGTTTTAAATCCCATGCGAGCAGCCACGTATACTCAGGTCCTCTGGCAGAGCTCTCAAGGTCAAGGATGAAAAGAAAAGGTGATCAGGTATTTGCAGTTAAAACACCTAGACCGTGGAACAGCCTAGTCAGGATGGAAAATACTGTCAGCTCAACTTAAAACCTACTTTTATAATCTCACATTTTATATATTTTTTTCTCATTTATTTGACTGCTTTTTTGTACTTCTTAAATCTTTTATGTTTTTGTTCTGTTATCTTACTATTGCACAGCATTTTGTAACTTTTGTTTGGAAAAGTGCTATATAAATAAAGTTATTATTATTATTATTATTGCACTGTGTACTGGTGTTCTCTAACCAATGTCAGACAGCCAGCCAAAGAGTCAGGATGCAGCATTCTAGGTCCTATTTTAATGCAGACTAATGTAGACATGAAAGTGGAGTGAAACTGAAACAAACAGTACAAACATCAAATTACTTATTTGAAAATAAATCATGTATAAATCCAGTGAGAAAGAAAAAAAGGTTGTTTTGATATGTTAAATAAAAGTAATCCACATATGATGGAAATTAGACAAACTGTGCTCAAAATGCGCCAGTGAAACCCAAATGCTACTGAGACATGATTCACTAGACATTATGTATATCGGCAGCTATCAATTAGTGTGACCTAGATATAAACATTGAGGCACTCAGTCAATAAATTAGTCAATGCTGAACGTAACCTTTTAAAAGTATAAAATGACTTGCAGGCAATGCTTGCGGTGGCACAAACTGATGAATTGAAACTGAAGGGCAGTGAGTCTCCTATCGGTCTCCAGGCTGCAGCTGGGCATTGTTGGTGTCTGCGTGGTCCCTCACTCCTAGCATGACGCTGACTGAGCTGCTGTTTGCTGTGATGCCCCACATCAGATCTGGATGTCCCACCCAAATAAACTATTATGTGCATTCTGTACTCTGTTTGCCAAAACTCGCCATCTATTGCACGCCCGACCGTCCTGGTGGGGGGATCCCTCTCTGAGTAGCCCCTCCCAAGGTTTCTTCCATTTTTTTCCGGAAAGGTTTTTTGGGAGTTTTTCCTTGTCCTCTGTGAGGGTCAAAGGCTGGACCACCATTAATTGTTTTCACACTTTGGGCATTGTGAAGCTCTTTGAGAGATTAAGGGCTATACAAATAAATGTGATTTGATTGGATTTGAATGGCAAGAGACGCTGTGGAGCATGTTAACCTGCTGCAATCTCCAATACAACTTCCTGGATATACTGCTGCAATATCTCAATTGAGCACTGTGGAACCAGAACAACAACAACTGCCAGAAGGGCAGAACAGCATGTGTGCTCAAATAAACATTTCTTGGCTAAATACAGGAACAAACACACTCACACACAGACAGTCTCAAATGTGACAATAGGGAGTATGTGAGGAAGTCTAGATGATGTACTATTACACAACTAATCACATCCGAGCTCACTCACACACACTGAAGTATGGTTGTTGAAAATCGCACTGCTATCCACAATCACTCTCATACTATACCGACTCATTTTAAGTCATCTTAAATGACTCCGGAAAGAGTTGCAAATCTCAGGGAAACACAAAGACAGCCTGGTCGACACCTGTGTGTGTGTGCGCGCGTGCAATAAGTGCTGCCACCCAAACAAATAAAACCCAGACAATTGGGAGAAAAATGAGTCAAAGCACCTCAGACTGCATTATTATTATTTCTTTGTACGACTCTGTGTGTGTGTGTGTGTGTGTGTGTGTGTGTGTGTGTGTGTGTGTGTGTGTTGAGAGCAGCAGTTTAATGGGGATTGATAATAATGCGTTTGTGAGTGTTTTCTGATGAGCTGGGAGATGAGAGAGTATCTCTCAGCCTCACATACATATTAATAACAGTTGGGGTGTTTGGAGGGAATACTACTGCTCGACTATTACGGCACACAGGCATGCATACACACACACAAGGGTGCTTAAACACAAACACAAGAATTTTCTCCTTTTCCCTCTCTATGTTTCGCACATAAAGATGCATAAACACAGGCAGCCAATTGCTCTCCCTCACACACACACACACACACAGATTGTCTTCTCTCTCTGGGTTTGATAAACTTGCTTATGACAGCTAATAACTCCCCTATTCCCCCTGGTCTTAATTAGGGCCAGTTATTACAGAGTGTGTTTGATTCTCTCTCTCTCTCTCTCTCTCTCTCTCTCTCTCTCTCTCTCTCTCTCTCTCTCTCTCTCTCTCTCTCACTTTCTTTCTCTCCCACTGTTGCACAGCTTGATTCCTATGTGTTGTTGAGAGAGAAAAGCAGAAAGGAGAAGAGGAGAACTTCGAAAACTCCTCTCTGCTTCTCTGTCGGGGGTCTGTGCAACCACTCCGCATCCCACAGACTCTTGCACGCACACACACACACACACACACACACACACACACACACACACGTGTGCGACACAATGAGTACTCCCTGCGTCACATGGCTGCTTCCTTTCTTCTCTTTTGCATAGGTTTCTAAATAGACTCATCATTTTTACACTGTTTTGTGTGTTGGCATAGCTGCCTTTTCCTCAGTACAAAGTTGTAGGACAGATGGAAGGGAGAAAAAGGTCATGAACGGGACGTGAACCCACAATATCATTACTGTCAAATATAAACCTTTCAAAAAAGTAAGAAAAACAGCTCGCTTTTCTCATGGACATTCATGAATGTTTTTTAAATGATGCAGCCCATTTTCAAAGGGTTTCATGGGCCCAGGGTCATGAAACTAGTTTAAACACACAAAGAATGGTCTTACCTTTAATGTCAGGAAGAAAAATTAAAATGGCTGAAATTGCTGTGGTACATGCCTAATCATAATTAACCTGGCAATAACGCTAGTCACAGTCATCTTTTTTGAACCCCTCGGGAATGAAGGTGATTCTGCAAGATGCCGTGTTTGCAATGCACATCACTAGCCATAATCTGGATTTGTTTGAGTTGAACAATTATGAGGTATACACACAATAATTTAATTTTAAGCACACAACTTGGAAGATATGGAAAAACACCTTTTCAAAATGACTTACAGATCCTGCTGAAACACAGCAAATACTTCCCTTTTGCGCAAAAATGTACAAAATAAAATGATCCATTATCCATTTACAACCCGTTATTTGTCACTATCAAACACTGTATTTGCTCATTCATGACTTTGAGAGTAAAATAATAGGGAGCCAAAGTTGACGTCACTTCTGCCCGCCTTTGGATATATAACACAGATTATTTAATATAAGGTATCTTGTAACCGTACAGTTGTGATTCTGAAATATGTCGTAGAACGAGGTGATATTTATTCAAGTACAATTTTGTTTCCCAACAAAAATCACAGATATCTTGTATATCTTAGGATTGTTTATACTGTATAACGCAGAGTGCTGCCAGGTGATTTTCAGCTAAATCTATTGTTTTGTTTGGTTGAGATAAGACGTGTTCCCCTTGTCAGTCTTGGTTAACTTCCTCTTCAGCTTCCTGTATCTTTAAGACAGTAGATCAAAATGTAAACAAAGCCAGTAGTTGCACACCATGGCACAATAGGCGATGCCATACTGGAATCTGGCTTTTCATTTATCACCAATCCATTCTCTTTCCACTATCCAAATCATTCACCAGCTATCATCCATGTAATTGCAATTGAAGAGTCTAAATTAAATATCCAGCATTTGGAAAAGAGTGCCACCTTCTTTACTAAAATGATTGACAGTATAAAAGAAAACAGTGCTTGGAGAAACAGTGTTTTTAGTATAAGATAAGTCCTTGTAAGGCAGAATTCTGATACTGGCTACTTTATATTTGTGAGACATCAAAAGAGGAACTTCAGGTAAGGATTTTTTTGTCTGTTTTCATGAGGCTGTCTGTTTCTCCTCCATTGTAGCCCACATGCTCACAACTTATTTAAACTATTCAATATTTCATATGATGCCCCCAATGCATGGCACAGCACAAAATACAGAATACAGTGGGAAGAGAAGGAGGGAATGCTAAAGAGACCAAAGAAAGAAAGGAATAGTTGAGAGTTTATCCAGTTGAATTAGTGGCAGATGAGTGACCTCATGTATTATGCAAACACTATCCATGGTCCCAACATGATGTCATGATCTGAGAGAAGAGCATGTAGTGAGACTCCAACCATCAAATATTCATCACACACACACACACACACACACACACACACTATATTACAGCATATTAATTGGCAGTTTTGATTGCTGTAATCTTGACTTGACAGATGGCTGAGAACATTACATACCGACATACAACGGGCAATATTAGGATAGATCAAGATCAAGGAGCAATTAACTGCCCACCACCCCCATGAAATGGGCTCAAGTTCCAGCACTGACTCTTACTGCTGTTACTTTCTGTTCACCTTCATGCACTGACCACGTTCTTTTGTTTGTTGTAAGTTATTTTATCTTATTGGCTGTGATACATTCCACTGTGGCTACAAACTCTGTGTAAAGATTTGTTTGGCAGTCAACATCAGTTGGCCAGAATGCACAGTTGAGGGCAGTGTTCAATATAATTGCTTGTTGGAGTCGATCTCAATACACATCAATCACTTCAAAATAGGCTATAACCTCCTGTCAAATAGGGATAGACCAAGCTGACATACAAAATAGTGCATGCACATCCAAAATAATCTTATCTCAGGTGCAGGGTGAAATTGAAGTCAATACCGAAAAAGAAAGGGATACCACTACATTGAAATTTGTTCCCTTTACTTGTACTCCTCACCAGACAAAATATCTGGTGAAGACCCACTTTGGGTTGAAATGCTGAATGAAGGAATTAGAATTAATTTCTCTTTTAAACAGCTTATGGTTCTCACAGTGACAGGCTTTAGTCAATGATTGAGTCACACTGCTACAATTGCTGTAAATTAACAGCCAAATTCCAACAGTAGTGCACTGTTTCCCTTTAATACTGCACTTTACTATGAACAACAATGTATTCTGAGGGAAATGTTTGAACCACATGTCGACAGTGTCAGAAAGTGTGCAACTGTCCACCTCAGTAAGACGTAAGCTGAACGATCCACCCACGCAACATTTCCTGCACATTAGACAGTGAGTTTTTTTATTTATTATTTAAAACTTTTTGGGATTATTATTAGATATGTTTTTGGTCAGTGCATCATTTGAATCACTAATGCTAACATTTAGTGGTAGCAACATTCGGCAGCTAAGTTAAGCTAGCTAGCAGCATGCAACCATTTGATGGTCTTATTGTGAGAATATTGGACTTGAGTAGTCATATTATTGCTAATGTTAGTTTGTAGTGTTGCATGATCACAATGGGCCTCATTCACGAAACATACGTATGATCAGATTTGATCGTAAAGTGTTCATGCGAACGTTTCTACGAACACAGTCTCATTCATCATTTTTGTTGGCATCTGAATTTGTTCGTTGGTACGATCAGCCTTTTAACCTGTGTGTGCCTGTGTGAACGAGTCTAAATGAGCCGTCTTCTCCGCTCTCAGCCATTTTCGTTCACTAAAGACTGCCCCAGAGAATGCCGGTAGGTGGTGGCAGTGCACAGGGAACGATAGGGGATAAAAATAAAACTAACGTTTAAACACTGGAAAAAGCTGAATATCTCGATATGAATTTTCATCGGAGAAATCGATATATCGCCCAGCCCTACATTGAGGCACTTCGTTGGAAAACTCTGGGAGAGGAACATCACACAACAACACATGCAGTCTGGCCTACGTTAATCCTCACTCTCAACCTCACTCCTAAACCTTCTTTCAGTCAAGACTGGCCACTCCTACACAGCCCCTTTCCCAACTTTAAGACCACTTCACTACTTTTGAGAGGTAAAAACAGCTCACTTGTGGTCATTCACTTATATGTCACCCCAATACTGGCTTTGTTTACGTTTTGATTCATTGGGCTGAGGATGATGTCTTTTGATACTGATTCAGAGTTTGTGATACAAGGACTGACAGTGTGGGACAGATAAATGTGTTTTACATGCATTTTGTACGCCTTTGGAAGGGTTGTAAACATTGAAGCAAAACAACGCTGTTTTGAGTTATGATGGCCTATAAAAGTGTCCAAAAGTGTATTTTAAATAAAAAGGGTCCATAGTTTTCAATTTTCTTCAAGTAAGAGTTGTTTATCTTGGATCTGTTTTGCCTTTCAAGTTACTGCGTATCGTGTCATGCATTATTTTGTGACGCTTTTTTGTTAAAGGGGACCTTTTTCCTCACTTTGGCAATTTTTGTTATGTAGAGGTATTGTGTCAGGAAAATCGATTGAAGTCAGCGCAAAGTGTGCCTGCCAGTGCTTATCCCCGTTGTCTCTTTCATTCAGTCCCACACACTCAGTCTCAGTCTCTCTCACACACACACACACACACACACACAAAACACAGATTGCGATCTGGCCATTTTTGTTTTCCAGCTGTATTGCAATGGGCAATTTGTACCAATATTACAAGGCTTTGTTGATACTGTTTTTGAATAAACATGTTTGACTATACACTTGATTATGTAGTTTCTCAATCCCTTCATTGTTGTTACACTGAGTATTTTCATGTTAATGCACATACTGTATATTGAAGTATATAATTTGTGTGTTTTACAGCGAATATCATATATCTAATTTAGATTATACAGTAAAATAACTTACATTTACCGTAATTGGCTGCCAGTAATCTACTATATATGTTAAAATGACAGCATGGTACGGTATTTGCGGATACAGTAAATTCTGTATCTATAGCTAACAGTAAGAGTGCTGTTAAAAACGGTAATGTACTGGCAACCCTGCTGCCAGTAGTGTCCTGTAATCTCAAATAAATACAGCAGTATTTCTGTATCACAGTAACAAACTGTAAATGTAGTCAACAGCAAAACACTGAAAAAAACATCAATAATTAAGTTGCTGACAACCCTGCTGCCAGTATTTTACTGTCACTCCAACAGTAAAATCTTTTACAGTGTATCTACTATTTGTTGTATGTTGTCTGTACATGTTGTAAGACCTTGTACAAGTGGACCCAGAAGCAGTCAAAAGGCTGGAGGCAGGTTTTACTGGCGAGTCATGAGGAACAGATACACAGGCAGACAAAGGGAAACAACTAACTGACTGACTGCCTGACTGACTGACTGGAAGTAGACTGAGGCGTACTAGAGCAGCAGTAGTGACAGTGACGAAACAACAAGCTAGCACTGAGCTGACTGAAGGCAGAGCTGAAGTACATGGTGGGTAATGAGTAGATGGGAATCAGCTGTGCAGCACCAGCAGCATGGAGATCCCTCAGTGACACGCCCACAGCCTGTGAGAAGGAGACAGGAACTGTAGATAGACAGAGAGAGAGACTAGAGTACAGAGGCAGGAGAGGAGGAAGGCAGTGCAGCCGTGACACCGGTCAGGACTGACAGTTCAACACCAAAGACACACAGACACAAGCACACATGTCGGTAACCAGGTGAATTTCTCAATTTACACAAAGACAGCATGATATAACACTGTTACTCATAATTACTTATTTTAGGATTAGTTTTTTGGACATGACCCTTGTTGAGTGACACTTAAGCGTGGCTTGTCATCACAGATTGTAATTGAGCCTTCACGTCATTGTGCATCATGGGGAGTGGGGAGTTTAAAAGAAAGAAAAGAACAAGACGAGAAAAGAATGAAAGATAGAGGTAAATGTCATCATGGACTTTTGTATTGTGTTATGTGACATTTATGACTTGTAAAATCAACATAAGTGAGTTGCTAGCACACTAGAGATTTTTAGGTAGCTATTAGTTTGATTTTACTAGCCTGCATACCATTTAGTTGATATTCCATAGCCAGAAAATAAGCGATCAGGGATTTTTATCACTCTGATTTGTCACTATTACACGAGTTGTCACACTTAATAAGTCATAAAACCTTTATTGTTCACCTAGTTAACTTCATCCAAGAATGCAGGTTGCATCTACCAACTTACTTAAAAGTTTGGGCCTTGTTTAATTGAGCTGAGCTCTCTGAGGGTTTTGCAGCAAAACATCTTTCATACAATACTCATTGATGTCATGTCTCTTATCCTGTTTGCCATTTAAATGTTTTTAAGGTTGAAATTGTAAATTAGAGTGTCCAGGGACACCATTAGTTCTCTCTCAGTCTCAGTTGCAAGGAAAATGGAATGGGTTGTATTTGTATGTCATGCTAGTAGACAAGATGGTAAGTTTTGACCCAGACTGATTAGGGTAGGTTATAGCTTGAGTTAAGGGTGATGTGTGTGCGTGTATGTGTGTGTGTGTGTGTGTGTGTGTGTGTGTGTGTTTGGGGAGGGGTTAATTGCATGGTCTCGTCTAGGGCATGTCACATTCTAGTGCATTTCTCAGTGTATAAACTTGCTGGTATTTCTTATCATTCAAGGTCTTTGTTGAGAATGAGCAATGACTCAGATGTCCCCTACACGAGGGCCAGGTTGAGCTGCAGAATTTGTGCATCCTGATGTACCCAAACTCCAATACTGTACTGTTTTCTGCTTCCACCGACCTTTATTGTCTGGACTCTTTTCGTTCCTGATCCAAAATTGGCTGCTTACTGAGACTTTGAGTCTGACTGAGCTCCAAAACCCGCAGAACCCCGATTTCCAATCCTTCATGAACATGTAAAGCTTACTGGAATCAAGATTCAGTTTTGGGGTATTCCTTGCTTTTTTTCCAGTTACAAAAAGTACAGTGCTGTATTATTTCTGTGTGATTGAGCTATAGTTTTATTGCACAAGCCACAGTAATCTATTTGAAAGCGTATCATAAGCTGTCATCGTTTGGTTCTAGTTGGAGACATGTGACACTTGGTTAGTTAAATGGATGGACTGTGACCTTGTGGTATTGTACTCTATGGCTATAGTAATCACCATAAATGTATCATTCATATTACTTACACTCAACTATCTATTACCATAACTTTCATTGACAGCACACACATACACACAAACTCACTATCATGAATATCTCACAGACTAAGGATTGGACAGCTCATTGAGTTGCCATTAAAAGAAAGAGCCTTCATTAGTTAGGATGTCCTATTCTGAAAGGACACCTACTGTGTGTGTGTGTGTGTGTGTGTGTGTGTGTGTGTGTGTGTGTGTGTGTGTGTGTGTGTGTATCTTAGAGTCGTTGTTTGAGACATGCATCCAACTATCCAACGGATCATCCACCACAACACACAAGGTGTATTCATTAGCAGGAGGGTTGCCAATCCCTGGCACTTGGGAGACTCGGTGAAGCATCCATGGCTATTCCTGTCTACAGAAAATAAAAACAGATTGGGAGAGAGTAGGAGGAACGGGATGGAGGAATACAAGCGGAACATTAAAGAGCATTCTAGAACAGAGCGTTAGCAACAGAACAGAACAGAGCATTAGCAACAGAACAGAACAGAGCGTTAGCAACAGAACAGAACAGAGCGTTAGCAACAGAACAGAGCGTTAGCAACAGAACAGAACAGAGCGTTAGCAAGAAACAATGAGCTCCTTTCAGCGACAACAGGGTCGGAAATCAACGCAGGTGGAACACTCAGGAATTTGTCTCGGCCAGTAATTTTACAGCAGGAAGGACAAAGAATGATGGAATTCATGTTCAATATGTTGGACATTGTATTATGCTGAGGAGGCTTCTCTCACAAGGAGTGGTTCTCTCTTGCCAGTTTCTCCTCTCATAGTCAGAATGGTGATAGACACTAACTCTCATTAGCTTACTTGTATTAGTCCCCTCTGCTTTCCTCAGAAAAAAAATAATATATATATTCCACGGGCCACCTGTCAAAAATCTGCAGTTATAAAAACAGGTCCTCTGCAATATTCTGCAGGGTACTATTTTAGCAGAGTACCAACAGAGTTAACAGAGTTGCCGCACTCTCAGTCGAACATGATTTAACTCCAGAAAGAAAAAGAAAAAAACCTTTACTGGATGCACCGAGGGTACTTTAGTCAATAAAGAGAAAAACCTGACATAAAAGACTGAAATAACATTTATATCAGTTATAAAACTATGCTTTACCTGGGGAACTTAGCCTGGGATAGCCTGGTCCCAGCCCCGGAAACACACGTTAACCATGGCTATTTTGTTTTGTTGGCACGTTGTAGCCTAGTTTTTGTTTTTGTTTTTGTTAAAAATGTGTGGACTTTCTGGCATTCTGAATGGATTAGCCAGTTTCTGGGCAGAGCCTTGGTGATGGCCTCATCAAACACTGCAAAGGAAGAAATGCAACTCAGTGGCAGATTGGTAAACATCGATCTTGCAATAGAAGCCACTATTAAAAAAGCTGAATATACTTGCTCTAAAAGCAGAGCAGCACACGCTTTTAAAAGCTTTCATTCAGGGGAAGGATGCTTTCGATGTCTTGCCAGCGGGCTATGGTAAAAGCTTAATATATCAACTAGCCCCACTAGTGCATGAAGAGACGAGTATTGTTGCGGTCATGTCTCCCCTCGTAGCACTCATGGAGGGCGAACTGAAAGAGGCCACCAAGCTCGTGACGATGACGACTGGGGTCAGTCAAGAGGACGGTATTTTGAATGGACAAAGATGGCTTTTGTTCGGGAGCTCTGAAGTGTGGCTGCAAAATGATAAGTGGAGGCAGACATTACATTATGAGTCCTACAGGAGCAGACGGCGTGGTATCGTTGTTGATGAGGTCCATATTCCTTATAAATGCTAAATTCACATTGTGATGCTAATAGAATGATATAGAGAACTTTTCTGAGGCAGTGGAGGTCAAAATTGCCAAGCTAATGAAGCAAACTCAAGGTGTAGGATAACACGCTGTGTTGGATAAATCTCTGATGTCTCGTCGCTTTGTTCAGCAGAGCAGTTTATTTACATGCAGCATGGAGAGAAGTACACAGATGCAAAATGGAGAAATACCTAGAGAGTGGTTATATAGAGAGAGTGGAAGGCAGGGATGGAACTACGCCCATGCTCAAGGTTATTCTTCTAAACCCAGTGGGAACAGGTTTTAGCCGGCTGTGTGATGTTTCTCATCTTTACTAGATTCAGTACTTTTCCACTCTGGCCTTCACTACTTTCCCACACAGTTACATTGATCATAGGTCATGTTATTACACAACATTACGATCATAATAGCCCGTAAAGGTTAAGGCATAATGACTTCCACACACTGTCATGTGTTTACGCTTTACGCAAACAATTTCAATTTGGATGAGACTAGTTTTACCTGGGGTTATTTTTACTCTGATTTTTTACAGGAGGTAAAAGAGGCTGGAACTTTTACTGGCATGGGTGCACACAGTCCATAAAAATTACTGCCTCTGCAGATTCGAACGGGACTAAAATTACAGTCCGGTAATGATTATTGACTCCACATCCCCCTGTAAGATCAATCCTGTCCAAATAGGGCCATAGAAAGCAACTAGATGGTCCTAGATAGTCCTCCTGACCCCTGAATGGTAAGGTGGGCGCGGTGCATTTAAAGACCAATTCAGAGGGCTGGTACCAGGCAAAGGCTGGCTTGATTGTGAGTGATAAAAGCTCAGCTGTCTTTCAGTGACACCTAGAGATCCAGAGGTGGTGAAAGGAAACTGCAAAGAATTAGTGATGATTTTCTGCAAGATTCTATACCGTTCCTGTTTTTCTGCGGCGCAAACCATCTTCAGTGAAGCAACCCGTTTTTGCAGAGAAATCCACCATAATGGTACGACAACCACCCGGGGGGGGCTTGTGTTAGTTGTGTGTGAGAGAAACTGCACATGTGCGTTCTAGGCCACATGTATGTCTCTTTCAAAGCATCCGAAGCTACTGACTGACTGCGTTGAACATATTATACAGTGTGCTAATGAATGAACTGGCACTTCCTCCATCACTAGAACATGTGAACAGTGTAAATGGAAAAACTGCTGGTAAGAATACGGGTAGCACACACACACACACACATAGAAGGTCATAAGCACACACACGTTAGCTTGTGCACACATACACAAAAACACACACACACAAACAAACTGGATGCTGGGGAAAAATTCAACAAAGCCTTGGCAGTTATTAAAAGTAATAATGCCTTGAACAAAAAGGCTTGAACTTGAAACTTCAAAACAAAAGCATCGGTTCACACAGAGCACAACATAGCCTTTAAAGTGAAAATGAAGCGAGTTGCTCCTTGCTGAAGCCTCTCTCTTATCACCAGCTCCATACTATGCCAGCATTGTCCAGAGCCGCAATTAGGCTTGTTAAGTAGCAGATCTTGGCTCATAGATTGATCGTCGACGTATATACTGACTGTACCAACTATTAGGAACATCTGCTCTTAGTATGAACTAGACTGACCAGGTGAATCCAGGTGGATTTCTTATCGATTTCACCTTAAATCCCCTTTGATCATCAAAGGGAGGCAGAAGTGAAGTGGAGGAGACAGGATAAAGGAGGATTAAGGCAACAAAGACATGGATTGTGCAAAAGGGGGCACAACTCAATAATAGGAACGGCTTCCAAATATTTTGCACACCGAGTCTAAGTCCCCCCATCATGCATCTAGCTCTCATTAACGCTGCAGTAGTGGCTACTCTTTTTTCAAGTATTGTTCAGCTGAACTGGATAGGCATGTGTGAAACTTTCTTGTGCCTGATTGTGCCTTGTGCATGATTGCTCTACTTGTATGAACGTGAACAAATACACATATTTGAAGTCTCTCGCTTCCTTTCTCTTCTTCACAGTGCTTTGCACATTGGCAAATCAATATAAAGTGCAAGATGCGAACAGCTTACCTTGAAATAATTCAAATGAAAAGAGAAAAACGATCGCATAAACACCGGAAACAATTTATCAATACACAACACAACAACTTTTGTTATAGAAGTAGCCAGCATCTAGTGATCGGGGGGTGCGTGGTGTTATACATGGTGCCTTAAAATCTGATATTTTATGGGTATGAGCCCATATAGTATTTCATAAGTTAACAGAAAGCACCTTCAAATCACATCTGGCATGAACTGGGAGCCTGTGGTCAACCTTTCTTGTTTTGCTCAATATTTTGGCAACAGCTGAAGATTTTTGATGCTTGCATTAGATAAACCAGAGAACAGGACGTCAAGTCTTGCTGATACAAATAAATGTATCAAAGTGTCCACGTCTGGCGTTGTTAATACACAGTCATGCTTGAAAGTTTGTGAACCCCTTGTGAAATTATAGACATTTTGAGTTTTTATCATGCTTTCCTTTTTTAATCAAAAGTTGCCTTTTTCTAGGCTGAAGTAAAGGATGTCAGGAAATCGTGCATGTAGTAAAATAGTTTAAATAGAATTTGTGCAGGTGCAAAACTAAGTGAACCTCATCTTGCATTAGTTAAATCAAGTAGGTAAGTGGAATCAGGTGGTAAATAATCGGGCATGAAGCTAACCAATAAAAGGTCAGATCTTTGTGGAGGAGTTTGTGTGGCACACAGTTTGGTGTTACTGACTGAAGGAGTGCACACATTTTTCCACACAGGGACATCTGAGTTTGTTAAAATACACAATGAAAATGTTTTCATATTTCATATTTTTGTGCATGTTCTTTATTTGGGATCGTCATTAAAATTGGAGGTTCATATAAAAAGGATTTTATGTTATTCTTCTATATGAAATAATGACCATCCCCTGTAGGGGTCACAAACTTTCAAGCATGATTACAGGTTGAATTTTAACAATATTGCAAAGATGGTAAATGCAGTTTTAGCAATATCCTTGATGAGCAACTGAAACGAGAGAGCAGGATCGAATGTAACGGCAAGATTTTTGATAGCAGGACTATTGTCTCTCAATCAGCACTGTATTGGTTTTCTTCCCAGAACAAGTCTTTGTCCTCCATATAGCGGAGTATTTCCTCAATTCTGGGGAATTGCAGCAGCATATTCATTGGTAATGCTTTTACTGTCACCACCAACAGATAGCTCAGCTGCATTTCCATTTTCTATGATGAGGGTCTCTTAGTATTGCAGTCCCATTACTGGAAATGCCTTCTGCTCCCCAGAAGGATCTGGGATCTCATCATCCCATTCCTGTGATATTAGACCCATTCTGGAGCAATACCTGTTCCAAACCTGAATTTGACCGCTCATTCCCTCTTTCCTCCCGAAGTCCATTTCCACAGCTGCCTCTGCTCCCCCAAATGGGTATGGCAAATCATTAAGCTCATTCTTTCTAGGTCTCCCCTTCTCCTCTTATCTTTGCCAGCTCCAGGTGGTAAAGATAATCCTCATCCTCACTTTCACACCTCCTCTTCCACTCCTCTTCAGTCCCCCACCTTATTACTGGGACCTCCTCAACCGCTGGTGTCTCCCCAGCCTCTCTTTCTCTTTCATTTGGACTGAAAATGTTACTCCTCTCTTGGTGTTGCTTGCCATCCTTCCTTTTGCCTTTTTAGTTAGTTAGTTTGAAATGTGTAAGAAGCTAGTGAGGTAAAGACATGCTGAAAGTTATAGACGTGGCTTTGTGACGACTAGGGTTCCCTCGCAAATCCCTGGATTCACTGCATCAGTGCGGCAGCTCACTACTCAACAGTATAACACTGTGGTATTACTGTGCACGTAACAGTTTTAATTGTGGGAATGTCTGAAATCCACCCCCCCCCCCCACCCCCCAGCTACTAGAAACTAATTTGGATTGACGCAGCTTGTTACTATAAGTGAGAATGCATTGTTAGTTGTATCAGCTCTCCAGTAATAGTACTGATCAAGCAAATTGAGAAGTACACACTTGAATTAGCCCGTGGGTAATATTTCAGGGAGAGCAGCAGGCTGAACCAAGATTCCCAATGTTCACTGTGTGTGTGTCCATGAGTGAACTGTGCATGGCAGGAGGGTGAGACCTGTGTAATTGTGGTGGGAAATGGAGGGATAGAGGGATGAGTGGATGAATAATAGATAGAGAGCAGATCGAAGAGGTGTTATCAATCCTGTGTTCAGAAATGAGCTATTCCCTGACCCCTCACATCTGAGTGTGAATGCTCACACTCACAAACAACACAAACACAAACACACAAACACACACACACACACACACACACACACACACGCACAAATGAGAGAACACCACCCAATAAGAGTCCTACAAACTACCACACAGAGACACAACGCACCGCAAAGTACTCTACCGCAAACAACCCCAAAGAAGCACAGGGTGTATCACAAACTAAATAGACCACATCAATCCTTTTCATTGCAACATTCTCTTTCTCCCTCTCTCTCCCTCTCTCTCCCTCTCTCTCCTCTCTCCCAAAGTGAATGCAGTATGTCCACATTCATCTCTTTAAGTCTTTCTGTCATTTTGTTTTTGTACATTTGTATCAAGGTATGCAAGGCATGTATGCACACATGTACAGTGTGTGTGTGTGTGTGTGTGTGTGTGTGTGTGTGTGTGTGTGTGTGTGTGTGTGTGTGTGCTTCAAGTAGACACTGTTGCGTGTGTACACCCCCCTATCTATCTGGGCTAGATGACTCAAAACAGATCTGAGGGGAAAACAAGACAATGTAAAAACATGCACTCCGATTGAACCTGTCTCTCTCTGAACTCCTTCCTCAACATTTCCCCTTTAAAAACACCAAACGGGCAAATGAGACAACCGCAGGGCCGAGAGGAGACTGTCAGAAAACAAAACAAAACAGTGAGCGACTAAAAAGAGGACATGCTCACTTTTTTTTATCTCGCTTTCTTCTTGTTTAGGGGACATTTTCAGAGCCATACCCCCCTAATAGGATGACATCGCATCACATCCCATCGCCTTGGTTACCCAGTTGCCCCGTTTCCATGGCGTCTCAGGGGGAACTGGTTTCAAAAGCAGATTTGACTGGCCGCTGGGGCTGCTTCCCTCTGTGCTGCTAATTAGCAGGCTCATGGCTTCCCTCAGGTCTGTAGTGAAGTTGGTGGGACAACAGGCTTTCATACTGAAATACACACACAAGGAAGCAAGAAAAGCATGCATGCACACACACACACATACACACACAAATACGTGCGTGCACACACACTTCTCTGTGTGTGGTGCTGGAGTAAGGCGTAGACAGCAGGACAACGGGTTTTCATGCTTTCATCAGGCGAGCTCAACCCGACTCTCTCTCTCTCTTTCTCTCTGTAGTTCATGTGTGGTGCTTTTCTCCCTTTGTGTTTCATCACTTCCGTACCCCCCCCCCCCCCCCCTCTGCCTCACTCAGGGATGTAATCAGGAAAACAAGTCATCTCCCTTTAGACATGAATGGGAAATGTATGTCGCAAAAAAATTAAACCCTAGAAAAGAAAAGAAATGTTGACCCTACAACAGTTTTCCCTTGTTGCTTCATTCTACGATAGCTACCTCTCCCCTTCCCTCTCTAACTACGTCTGCCCTTGTCTCTCTCTTACTGCCTCTCCCATGTGTCCTGTAACTCCCTTTCTGCCTACACCTGATCTTGTTCTCTTTTCCTCATCTTCTTCCATCCATCCATCTTCCACCTCCACCTCATACACACACACACACACACACCTGAGAAGTAAAAATAGGTGAATGGCATTAACCTAGGAAATAGATTAAGTTGTTTTTTTCACCTTTGATGCTACTTGAGGTGAAATTAAATGTAGCCAGTGTTTACAGAGAATAATCTTTACTCTGGTTGTCAGTAAGCATTGGGAAAATACAACGCAGTCATGTCTGAATGTTTTACAGAGGTGAATGTTCACAATGGGTATGTGCTGAAGTCAGGACTTGCTGGGACGTGTTAATGAAATATTGACACATGCTGTTTCTCTGGTGCAAGGGAGGGTAGGCGAGCTAGAGAGGAAGTAAAGACTGAGAATGAATACAAATTGGGGGAGCGATACTGTATATTCAAACCTCCAAGTCGGGATTCGTCAAGCCACTTATTGCCCACATCATCCCTTCAGCGAGTGAGGAATGTGTCAGTCAATAAAATCCTGGCGAATGCGGATTTTATGGATTTAACATCTATACCTATACAAGGATTCATGAAGGGTTTAATCTCGAAAAGCTTTAAATCAATTTTGGATAAAATATTGGTTCCTCGTGTTAATTACTCGATATTTCCAAAGTACAGATGGTTATACCCTCTAAAATGTAAGCCCTACGCTAACTAATAACTTCATTAAAATGAATTTGTGAGGATCACTCTAATGAAGATGTGATATTTTTCAAGTGGTGGATATCTCAAATTGGAATTAAACTCTTCCCAGACTTTAAAGGCTTATGTTCAATCGTACCACCAAGGCCTCGGTTGCTTTTCCACTGATGCTCTCCCTTGCACCGTGCCCTGTTTAACGATCACAGGAAAATCAAATACGATTCTCTCAAGGTGTACATGGATGAAACAGATTGACACCATGCATGTAAAATTCATGTTCCACATCAATATCTACTACGTACACCTTCCAAGACTGTATCCAGGGCAATGGTGCATTCAAGGTCCTAACATTCGATTTTCAGAGGGACAGAGCGGGCTAGGGGAGGGGAGGTGAGAGAGGGTGGGGTGAGAGAGAGGTGTGATGTTGCGGGGGGGGGGTTAGAGGAGGAGGTGGGGGTAGGAGACATGGGGGATGGATGAGAGCGAGAGAGGTGAGATATTGATAAAGAGCCACAGGAAAGGTTGGCGAGAAGAGAGGGGGCAGGAGGGAGATGGATGAAGTAAGAGACTGGAGAGAGAAAGACTGGGAAGGTGTGGAGAGGAGAGATACAAGAGATGGACAAGAGATGGGTTATACAAGGATAGGGAAGATGGGGCAGAGAGGAGGCAGCCAGGGTGAGAGAAACCGTCAGACAGGCGGTAGGAGATATGTTGTAGGTCAGATAGATAATAAAGACAAATGGAGAAAAGAGAGGCGGTTAAAGTACGGAGGCAAGTAGAGGGATGTTTATCCTCCCCGTGATCGTGTAGCCGTCTGTCTCTCATTTAGCCCAAGGTTCTGATTAAGTCGTTTGTGTTTAAAGAGGAGGAAGCCTCTAATTCCCCTCCTTTCATCTAATTTAATTATGTGCTGACATTCTCTCTTTCTTCCTTAGAAGGATAAAAGCAGCTTAAGCTTTTATGTGGAGCTTTAATGACAGCGCCGAGGAAACTTTACTCGCTGATTGCTTAGCCTTAAGTGTGTTTAGCCTTAACACACTGCAGCGAACCAAACACACTTGTACGCTCGCACGGACCCACACACACACACACACCCACACACAAGCCTGCTCAAACTCTCACATGCACACAGACAGAATCACAGAAAGTTTTTCTTATGATTTATTAGAGATCAGTTAAGGAGCTAGGCACATTGTGTTCTGTGTAACATGCAACTGCATCACTCCCCTTTCCCTTTTTTGAAGTTGATTTCAGGGTTTAGGCAAACACAACCGGGTTCAGCCGACTGAGCCTTTGATAAGAGAGAGTGGAACTTTGCTATACTTTTTATAGTGTTGCAGTGCAAATCAATCTACAAATGCTGCAAAATATGTTTTTAAGCAGCATTGAAAATGAGGCGATAGAACTGGATCCAGGAAATGCAGCAGTATCTAGGAATAGAGGAAAACTGTTCATGTCTTTGGGGTACACATGCATAACGAAGACCCATACATACACTTGCTACATCTTTTCCACAAGGCCTTGGTTTTTGGTTCTTTGTTATCGCATAGCTTTGCTTTCATAGCTTTCTTCGGGCAAGTATTTCAAAACAAAAGGGGAAATGAAATAAAAAGAAGGGGAAGTGTTTTAATATAAAACTATGTGGTACATCAATGTGCTCTGCTAGTCTTTCCATTAAATATTCCTTTAGAGTTTCATCTATGGATGAGTTGACACTCGCTAGGAGTTCTGTGATTCCCTTTGGCTCCATGTTGCAGATCTGCGTCAGCCTGTTCTGGTTCAGCACACTGGTCCACCGTCTCTCCATCATTCGGGAAAGTTCTGGTGGAGTAAAAACTATCTCAAAAACATCTACCAAATCTGCAAGCATTTCCTTCTGTAAGAGTTTCTGTGGAAGATAATTGGGGCATACAAACATAATACATAAAGTTACATGATGTGCAGTGCACACGCTCGCATGTGAACCAGCGTGTGCTTACACACACACACACACATCCACAAAGACAAAGAACTTCATTAATACTCTGGGCATCTCCGTACTTCACAAAAATAATCATCCCACCCCCATCAAAAAGTAAGTTTAGAAACATTTATCAAACTACTGTAGAGCATCAGCTTAACGGTCCTCAGCAAGAACTGCATTGTAAGAATCAGCTGCATAAACACGGCTGTACTAGTGGGGCCAAATCAGCAGAAATATCTTTAATTAGGACGAAGGGAATGGGTATAGTCACGCAGACAAACAAACAAGCCATTAATCACCTCATTGACAATCTCATACACACACATTTTTGAGAGGTGTGTGTGTGTGTAAGAGAAAGAGAGAGACGGGGGAAAGACAGCGTGAGAGACAGAGAGACAGTGAGACAGCGAGAGACATAGTGAGAGAGACAGCTAGTGAGAGAGACAGATAGTGAGAGAGACAGATAGTGAGACAGACAGATAGTGAGAGAGACAGATAGTGAGAGACAGATAGTGAGAGAGACAGATAGTGAGACAGACAGATAGTGAGAGAGACAGATAGTGAGAGACAGATAGTGAGAGACAGATAGTGAGAGAGACAGCTAGTGAGAGAGACATAGTGAGAGAGACAGATAGTGAGAGAGACAGATAGTGAGAGAGACAGATAGTGAGAGGCAGATAGTGAGAGAGACAGATAGTGAGAGAGACAGATAATGAACCATCTGACAGAGATAGAGAGATACTGAGAGAGACAGCTAGTGAGAGAGACAGATAGTGAGAGACAGATAGTGAAAGAGACAGTGAGAGACAGATAATGAGAGACACAGTGAGAGAGACAGGTAGTGAGAGACAGATAATGAGAGACACAATGAGAGAGACAGATAATGAGAGACAGATAATGAGAGAGACAGGTAGTGAGAGACAGATAATGAGAGACACAATGAGAGAGACAGATAATGAGAGACACAGTGAGAGAGACAGATAATGAGAGACACAGTGAGAGACACAATTAGAGAGACAGATAATGAGAGACACAGTGAGAGAGACACAGTGAGAGACACAATGAGAGAGACAGATAATGAGAGACACAGTGAGAGAGACAGGTAGTGAGAGACAGATAATGAGAGACACAGTGAGAGACACAGTGAGAGAGACAGGTAGTGAGAGACAGATAATGAGAGACACAGTGAGAGACACAGTGAGAGACACAGTGAGAGAGACGGGTAGTGAGAGACAGATAATGAGAGACACAGTGAGAGAGACAGATAATGAGAGACAGATAATGAGAGACACAGTGAGAGAGACAGGTAGTGAGAGACAGATAATGAGAGACACAGTGAGAGACACAGTGAGAGAGACAGGTAGTGAGAGACAGATAATGAGAGACACAGTGAGAGACACAGTGAGAGACGGGTAGTGAGAGACAGATAATGAGAGACACAGTGAGAGAGACAGGTAGTGAGAGACAGATAATGAGAGACACAGTGAGAGAGACAGGTAGTGAGAGACAGATCATGAGAGACACAGTGAGAGAGACAGGTAGTGAGAGACGGATAATGAGAGACACAGTGAGAGACACAGTGAGAGAGACGGGTAGTGAGAGACAGATAATGAGAGACACAGTGAGAGAGACATGTAGTGAGAGACAGATAATGAGAGACACAGTGAGAGAGACAGTGAGAGAGACAGGTAGTGAGAGACAGATAATGAGAGACACAGTGAGAGAGACAGGTAGTGAGAGACAGATCATGAGAGACACAGTGAGAGAGACAGGTAGTGAGAGACAGATAATGAGAGACACAGTGAGAGACACAGTGAGAGAGACGGGTAGTGAGAGACAGATAATGAGAGACACAGTGAGAGACACAGTGAGAGACGGGTAGTGAGAGACAGATAATGAGAGACACAGTGAGAGAGACAGGTAGTGAGAGACAGATCATGAGAGACACAGTGAGAGAGACAGGTAGTGAGAGACAGATCATGAGAGACACAGTGAGAGACACAGTGAGAGAGACAGGTAGTGAGAGACAGATAATGAGAGACACAGTGAGAGACACAGTGAGAGACGGGTAGTGAGAGACACAGTGAGAGAGACAGGTAGTGAGAGACAGATCATGAGAGACACAGTGAGAGAGACAGATCATGAGAGACACAGTGAGAGAGACAGATCATGAGAGAGAAAGCGAGAGACACAGAGAGGGAGGGCTGGGTATTAAGGGAATGAGCCAAGCAGGAAAGAAAAGTTGAGAAATGGAGAAAGTGGCTTAATGGAAGACATGAAAAAAGAGAGAGTGCAGTTTGGTATCATACTGCTGCATTGGTCCATGTGTTGTATGGGCCAACATTCATCATCATCATCATGAGGAAGTTAATGAACCCCACTGCTTAGGAGCAGAATCCCTATCTGGATAAATGGAACATTATACTGGGTATGACACACACACACACACACACACACACACACTGAAATACATTTTTATTCTCATACACATGTAGGGAAGTAACACAAACATTTTTCTGTGCCATGTGTCTGTTTGTCTCCTGCCTTTTGCATGTACAGAAACATACAGTATGTATTGTATGTACATGCAAAAAAAACACACGCACACACACACACACACACACACACCATAGATACACAAACTTATTTTAGAGCTAGGATATAAGTTATATGTATAATGCCTGTGCCTCTCCAGTAACCACTAACACTTTTGTTTTCTCTGACTTAACTTCTAAATTGTTAATTGACTCGTCCCCTAAACTAACTTTGATTCCAACCCAAACTATGAACCAAACCCATTTTTTTTTGTATTGTTAAGAGTGTAAAATATTGTCCTCATAAGTGGGTATTTTGTAACTGGACCAAAGATACAAGTACAAGAACACACACACACTAAAGAGAGGGACTAGATGTCTAATGGGGCCTGAACAAGGCATGCTTAACGAGGAGCTCTAACAGGTGCTTCTCATTAAAGCGGGAAGAAAAGAATAGCGGAAAGAGAGAGAGAGAGAGAAAAGAGAGAAAGAGTGTGAAGAGTGAACAGGAGAGGAGAGAAGCAAACGATGGTGATATTCCCCTGTTATTCATTAGTGTCTTGCTGATATTAATGAAGCAGTGTCCATAAGACCCCCCCCACACACACACACACCCCCACCTAGCATAGACACACACACACATGCAAAAAGAAACACATGCGTACAACCACACACACACACAATCACCACTCCTCTTTCCACTCCTCCCTCCTAATTCAATTGTCTCTTTTTCCTGCATCCTTTTTTTACCTTGACCCTGCAATTTCTCACATCCATCCATACCTCCCCCTCCACCAACCACCCACCCACCCTCTCTCTCTCTCTCTCTCTCTCTCTCTCTCTCTCTCTCTCTCTCTCTCTCTCTCTCTCTCTCTCTCTCTCTCTCTCTCTCTTTCAGGGCTAGCTCCCACCTGTATGTGTGTGTGTGTCCCTGGTTATCCACTACAGGCACACGCATGCAAGCGAGCTCACTTAGCTCCGACACACACAAACACACTCCCTATCAGGTGGATTGCTCTTCTGCCAAGGCCAGACATTTTACATCCAGCCTTTACCTGTCCTAATTAACCAACTGGACCCATCTGTCACCTAGGGAAGTGCTTTGATTAACCCAACCCCCCCCCCCCCCACACACACACACACACACCCGGACACCTCCGCTCCGTTAACCATTAAACCGGACTGCGCCACAGCCCACGTGGAAAAGGGAAGGGGAGGGGGGGGCTCTCATTAAACACTCTGAGCCACGGCAGAATCAATTACAGTGATGCATCGATTTGTCAGAGGGTCCCGGTGGCACAGCCAGGCCACCGCGACCTGCCGCGCACTAAAATGGAGGGATAGAGGACAGATGGAGGCATGAAAAGGAGGAAGGATTGAAGGAGGGGAGGAGGGATATGGAGTAGCGGAGTGAGGATGAGAGCGATAGCCGGAGAGAGAGAGGGAGAGAGATGGGCAGATGGAGGGGGAGAGCATGTGAGAAATGGAGACCTGTGCGAGCGGGAGAGTGGAAAATACATTTCCTCTCTCTCCTAGTGCCGCCCCATTTCTTTCATGTCCTCCGCTCACCTTTCTTTAATTTCTATCCTCCACCTCTTCAACCTCTCTGTTCTTTGTGTTTTCTCACCTCGTCTTCCTCTCTCCTCCCCTCTATTATAACTTTCTCCACTTGAACTTTCTGTCCGGCGAGTACCCTCAACTGGTCATTGAGCTAGTCGGGCCTGTAACATTGACAATAATACCATGACCTTCACTCGGTTAAGGTCATACATTCATGCTCAGAAAGCACCATTTTATCTATAATGCCTAGAACACATTTTGTAAAGTATTGAGCTGGAAAAAGGTTAGTTGCTATCTATCTGTTTGTCTGTCTTTCAAATATTGTTTTCTCTTGATCCAGTGTGTGAGCTTGTACTCCATATTGTGTGAACTCATGCAGTAGGTGCAGTAGGAACTGACGGAGTGCTGTGATGTGTCTTGAGTATGTGTGTGTGCGGTGTGCATGCGTGTACAAACAAGATATCCCATTATTATCTTTCTTTTGTATTTGCCAGAAAACTACGTCCCATACCTGTGTTACACTTCAATGCTACTTCTATTCAGCGCCTGGGAATAATGGGGTGGATGCAAACAGCGGCCCCCCACACAAACTAAGTAGCTACAAGGCTTTTCATGTTTCACAGATAACAGACAAAACACACTCTCTTTCTCCTGTAATGAGGCAGCAGGGCTCCAATAGACAACATGGGACGTGATTAGGTGATAATATATCCACCGCAAATATGCTTCCAACCCGACAACCATGCAGAACGAGAGAAGTTAGTTGTACATGTGACAACAACAATGTACGGTACAAGTGCATTTACAAGTAAATTAAAAAATGACACACAAGGACATAGGTTATCAACTGACTAAAACATATGCTTCGCTGTGTGTACCGAGCATGAAGGACGATCACGTTCATACTTTCGTTGAGAAGGAGACAAAACAAAGTCATGTACATCAGGGTTAACAGCGGTATGTTCCCTACACATACATTACATGGCCAAAAGTGGATTCAGCTATTTCAGCCACACCCACTGCTGACAGGTGTATAAAATCAGACTAACAGCCGTGCAATCTCCATAGACAAACACTGGCAGTAGAATGGGCGGTACTGAAGAGCTCAGTGACTTTCAACGTGGTGTCGTCATGTGGTTTCTGACCTTTCCAAGTCAGTTTGTCAAATTTCTGCCATGCTAGAGCCGCCCCGGTCAACTTTAAGTGCTGTTATTGTGAAGTTGAAACGTCCAGGAGCAACAACATCTCAGCCGCGAAGTTGAACACAAGGTTCACAGAATGGGATTGCCGAGTGCTGAAGCGCTCGTCAGTGCAAGAACTGTTCGTCAGGAGTTTCATGAAATTGGTTTCCATGGCCAAGCAGCCGCACACAAGCCTATGATCACCATGCGCCTTACTTCCTGTGAAGGGAACTCTCTTCTGTATGGACCTCGCTCCATACAGAAATAGTCCAGATTGGTGTGGAAGAACTTGACTGGCCTGCACAGAGGCCTGACCTCAACCCCATCAAACACCTTTGGGAGCCAGGCCTGATCGACCATCATCAGTGACCGACCTCACTAATGCTCTTGTGGCTGAATGGAAGCAAATCAGCAGCAATGTTCCAACATCTAGTGGAAAGCCTTCCCAGAGGAGTGGAGGCTGTTATAGCAGCAAAGGCGGGACCAACTCCATATATTATGTTAAAGATACTATCATGGATAAATCTCAGAATTTAATGCTGCAGTTAGTTAAATGAACATTTCCTCCACTTGCTTGGTTTGAAGCAATTTACCATTGGCCAGTTTGCAATCCTTAAGGAGTAGAGCCTTCAACATTTATACTCTGTAATGGATATGATTTAAAATGTAGTTAAGTACTTCAGTCAAAACATAATTAAGTTAAAGTACACAAATAAGCTACATTACAGTCGGTAGAGTAGCTAGAGTAAATGTAATTTGTTACTTCCATTAAAATTAACGGGCTCAGGGCAAAAATGCCCTTGAAAGTTCATAAATTGAAATTAAGAATGAAGGGGCTAAAAATGCCCCACATAATTAGTAGCACCCTTTTTCCATTTTACCCTGTTCACATTTTATTCCTTCAGTTGTCAAATATGCATGCATGAATGCGCCACCGTTTTTCCCAGTGCATTATGAGGGGAAAAATTCAGACAAATGGATCGGTTTTTGATCACAAAACAACCAGAGTATGCAGCCTGAAGCAGCAGAAAATGTTGGAACCACGCAGCCAGCAGTAGAAGAAAATGCCAATCCCACAAAAATGACTGCGTCAACAAAAAATAAAACCAATATCGTAAAAAAACAACAACAATGGAGGGGTAGAAGATGGACTGGTTGACGTCAGATAAGGGAAAACGACACCATCCTCTTCTGTAAGGCCTGCCGCCAGTTTCCAGCAGTGGGAAAGAGTGGAATATTATGATAAAAATAAAACAAATTGAGTGTTACATTTGCCAATATGCAGTACAAATGTATTATTTCATAGATTGCCCATGAAAAGGACCAAAATCACCATAAAAATCAGATCAAGGGTGCAAAAAAATACCCTGAAAAAAGTGTATTTCTTCCCCTGGTGTGCATGTGTGTTTGTGCATCACATCCTGCAAGAGCTTCAGTTGTAGAGAAGGGTCAGTTAATATAGTGGAGTTAAATGTCAGCTCCTCCAGAGTTTCACTGTCTTTCTGACAGCATCAACAACATCACAGACAACTCCAAATCCAACAAAGGTCAGCTGTTTTTACCTTCTCTTTCTGTGTGTGTGTGTGTGAGAGAGAGAGCGAGTGAGAGAGAGTATGCGTGCGTGTGTTTAAACCCAGGATAGCAGGTCGATATCCATCAGATTTATGTCTCTGTTATTTTTCTCCTTCTAAACACTAAGTGATAAACTTAGTGAAGGACACAATAACAAAGATCTACCTTTTCACCTCTCTCTGTCTTCCTCTCAGTCTCTGTCTTCCTCCCTCTCGCTCCCTGCACTATCAATCAGCCCAGTGGTGATTGTGGTCGGACTACAGGGCTTTCGCCACCCACTCCCAGCAATTAACTTCTTCACAAATAAAAATATCTCATATCTCCCTGAATTGACGGCCTTTAAGGGGGGGGGGCAACACAAACACACATGCTCCTACGTAGACACAAGCACATTCATAAACAACTGATCTTCATTTCAGTTTTACATTCAAACTCAAATTAGGGACGCATCTATGACAGCAAGCGTGTGTGGAAGTGTGTGGGTGTGTGTTGAGGCGTCATTTCCTGCTGCATCTACCAGGTTTGTCCTTGTTTGATCCACACAGGCACATTGGCAGGAGATAAAGTAGCGTACGGTGGGCTGTGAACTCCTCTGAGGACAGTGGCAGCAGTGATAGATTAGGAATGACTGTGGGGAGTAATGCAAAACAGCAGAGCAGAGACAGGAACACAAACACACACACACACACACTGACACACACACTGACACACACACTGACAACTAACCAGTTCCACTGCCTGGTGTTTAATTTCCCACCCCTACTGTGGCAGCAGGAGCAGACTAGCTGCTTAATACACACACACACACACATACACACACAGTGGTGCCTTATTCCCTCTACAAACATAATTTATCACCTGTACAAACCTCCTCAGTGTGTGTGTGTGTGTGTGTGTGTGTGTGTAGATGGCCTCTGACCTGAACCCATGCCACCCTAACCTAATTAAGAAACAAACTGTGATGACAACAGAAAAATATGCTGTGTTAAACCCCTGTAGGTAAAACTGGCACTAAAGTCAACAGTCTCTCAACTTCTGTCTGTCTCTCTATCTTTCTCCCCCTCTCTCTCTCTGACACACACACACACACACACACACACACAACCATACACAACCATACAAATACACAGAACCAAAGGGATCCAAGCAGACACCAGCTGAATATTAAGTCTAACTTATCATTTATCCTCCTGTCACCCCTCTGCCTTTGTCTTCATCCCTTGCTTTATCCCTTCAGCTTTGCCCTCATCCCCCCTCCAACTCTAATGGTCTCACAGCTAACATATATATCGTCACCTTCTTAAACTAATGGCCTAAGTCATATTTTGAGGAAAATGTTTTTTTTTGCCTAAATCATCTCTTCAATATATTTTGGTTCAGTTCTTTCTGTTTTTGGAAAAACTTTAAAATATGACTTAGGCCATTAGTTTAAGAAGGTGACGATATCACATATAGGGGTATGCACGAACAGACTCCACACACCTATATTAGTCATACCAAAACAGAATTTAATGGGTTTTTTTTCACAGCATTACAATCATATTATCATCACACCCTCTATAGTGCATTTATTTTCAAAACAGGGGTTCCTCCCAGACTTGGTCTTGGAGGGGTCAAGAGGCCTGTGAACCGGCCTTTACACCACATGACACTTATATTCAACAAATTCAAATAACATTCTTAAGTTTTGTGTGTGTGCTGGGTCTCCTCTCTGAGTCTTTGTGTGTGTGTGTGTGTGTGTGTGTGTGTGTGTATCTGGGGTTGTGAGCATGTGTTTTTGCTTGATTTTCAAAGCCAAGTGGTGCTGTCTGAGTGTTTGTTTCATCCTCTCACCTACAAGTACTAGCGTGTCTGTGTTTGCATGTCTTTAACTGAGCCTCAATTTCACAAGTTCACAAGTGTGTGTATGTGTGTGTGTGTGTGTGTGTATCTGGGGTTGTGAGCATGTGTTTTTGCTTGATTTTCAAAGTCGAGTGGTGCTGTCTGAGTGTTTGTCTCATCCTCTCACCTACAGGTACTAGCGTGTCTGTGTTTGCATGTCTTTAACTGAGCCTCAAGTTCACAAGTTCACAAGTGTGTGTGGGTGTGTGTGTGGGTGTGTATGTGAGAGAATGTCTCAGGGTAGTGAGAGGACACTTTGTCGGTCTCTCTGTGCTTCCTCTTCCTCCTCCTTTTGTTCCTCGCTGACTCCACCCCTGAAAGATCAAATCCACCAATAAAAACCAGCAAATCGTTGAGACAAGCCAATCAAACACCAGCCTGAGAGGAAACGACTGAGTGATCAGCAAGCGTCTCAGCTGCCAATCAGATTTAACATTAAGTAAGTAACATTAAGTAAGCGCAGTCAGGTCACGGTTTTGTCCCGATCATGAATGCCACTGTATTCATGCGCTCTGAATATATCAACTGAGCTAACGCAGATTGAGAAAACCAACAGTAAAAGGAGTAAGGTGTATGCATGCCTCTGTATCTAATAATGGTGAATCCCAGATGTCTTAATTGGATTTTTCATTATCAATTAAGAGCATCCTGAGGGTTGATGATGGTTACATGGGCAAACCCAAAAACAGAATGCTGAATCTCCCAAATGTTAACGTGACATTGCTGTGCAAGGAAATGGACTGAGTGAAGGTTAAATTAAAGAGAACCAGAAGAACCAGAGTCAGACAAAAGCTGGATGATGAATAGCTGCCTGAATATGAAGTAAGCATGGGTTAGGTCACACTAGGCACACACATCAACAGATACACACACTACTGCACTTAATGTACTCACAGCATTCACTGAAGATCAGTCTATATGCATACAGGATTGCAGAAATGGTATGGAGAAATCCAGAGAGAGTGTGTGTCTTCATGTGAGAGAGAGAGAGTTTGTGTGTGTGCCTTCGCTTGCATGCTAGCCTGTATGAGTTGATGTGCTTGTGTGTGTATGTGTGTGCTGTGCAGGCCTGTGTGGGTGTTCTCAGCAGTATGCTATGTATCCTACTGCTGCAACATGCAACTTGATACAGACATGTGAATCCAGTCATGGTAGTCTCATTATACATTGATTCTACATGGTGCTGTACAGTGGAGACCATTGTACAGAAGGGCTCCTATTATCCTGCATCGATCCTGCATTCAAACTGCAGCCACCACTCAACCTATTCCAATTTAATGGACATATAAAATAACAGATGTATGTCTGTGTTAATGTAGAGTGATGTGTATGTCCTGCACTGTCCTGTTGTCCTTGTGTCTGACCGTGTGTCACTATGTACTGGAAAACTCTGTAAGTTGTCAATATGTCTCTGCAACAACATCACCTGTAAATTCCTGTCTAATTTGAAACAATTCTGCTCCTATGAGGATGTTACAGTGAACTACACACCTACTGTTTGAAGCAGCAAGCTTTTGAGTAGAACTTCTTCAATGGTTACATCTGTACATGCTTTGATTTAGAAATGAATAAAGAATATAATTGTAGTGTCCATACAAGGTGGAATATTGTCTCTGGCCTCACCTGGTATTGCAAAATACAGTGTACAACAGATAATATCAAAACATAACAAACATTTGTTCCACAGTATAGTATATCTGATCCATTTAAGAATGAATGTGTTTAGTATTGTAACTACTGAGATGTAAAAGGGCAAAACATGTTAAAGCTGTGATACACTTGCAGGAACTTTTGGGGGAATGTGTAGTGCAGCATGGTTTAAGGATCTGTCTCAACGCATGCATTCATTGTGTGAAAAGCTCTTACTGTATTACCCAAATAAATTCTACTTCATATTCTACATGCTAGGAATATTGTCATTTTGTTGACCAAAAAATGCAAGACAAGATGATCTGACAAAGTACTTTAAGAGGTGGCTATATAACAACAAAAAAATGATACCTGAATAACAATGCTAAAGTAATGTGATCAGTAGTAGAGTGTGTGTGTGTGTGTGTGTGTGTGTGTGTGTGCATGTAAGGAGCTGTTTTAGGAGCCCTCTGTGTAGTGTGTTAATCCTGTTATTACACGTCTCAATGTGATATTCACAGTGTTCTGCTCAGCACAGGGCCTCCAGCACAGATTACATCCACTACACACACACACACACACACACACACACACACACACACACACACACACAGAGGCACACATGTAGACACGCACACACACACACTCACACATACAGAAAATATCAACCACGCACAGTGATAAACACACACCCACGCAAAATACAAGAAAAATACATTGACATTCCCTCTCTCTCTCTCGCACACACACTCCACACACACCACACACACACACACACACACACACTAAGCGGGACATTAAATCCTGATGCCCAACATGCTGTTGAAGCTAAAGTCTTTCTGCTGGCTAACGTTTCATTACATACTTCACATATCCGACGGAGAGAGGGATTGGCGAAGGACAAAAAGAGAGAGATTACCCCCAACGTTACCAGTGGAATGGTAGAGGAGTGTAGGGGTGAGAAAGCAATGGATTACATGCTGATGGTGAAAGGACAGATGGAGTACAGAATAAACATGGGCTCACTAAGCTGCGGCTAGTACTTCTCACTTCTGGATGGTTTAAAAATGTTCTAAAAGGGCAGAATTTGTATGGAATTGAATGAAAAAGGTACAGAGATTTATTTTTACATTAAAATGTATTAATATTTCCAGGTCCAAGAACAGCAATGTAACATAATGAACTTATGAGGATGGGGCAGCGTATGTGTGTCTGGGGCAACTACAGTAATAGCGGGGGAAGTGGGATGTAGATTGTGTGTATGTCTGTATGGTTGTGTGTGTGTGTGTGTGTGTGTGTGTGTGTGTGTGTGTGTGTTACTCACCATGTGAAACTCTGATTCCTGTGCTGACGTTGAGTTCTACTGTTTCCCGTAGCAACTACCAAGGCCTGCACCCCTGTGTCTGAGATAGACATTGAAAGATGTTAACCCAACACTCATGATTGTTGCCTTTTTTCATGATCAAAGCCATTATCACCGTCTTCATCGCCATTGTCACCACCGTAATTCGGTCACTATCACCATCATTATTGTCATCAAATATAGGATGCAATAGGATGCAAGGATCGTACGTGGTTAGACTGTAAAGGTGTGTGTGTGTGTGCGTGGCCTACCCTTGGCCAAGAGTCTGAGTTCCCATTCCAGACAGGAGATTGTGTGTATGTCTGTGTCCAGGTCAGGGTCTTCACAGCCTGTCTCGTCCACACCACAGATCTCCATGATCTCCTGGGCTGCACGCGACACCGGACGAAACTCCGGGCCCGACTCCACACAAGGGTTTGTGCTAGCAGGGCGAGATGCAGTTGGTGTGGACCTGCCAGACCTGCTGCTGGACCATGATCCTGAATGATAGAGAAAGAGAGAGAGAGAGAGAGAGATTACAGGAGATGTAGAGGAAGATAGGACAAAGAGAAAGAAGGGGGGCCATGCAGGTTCGGATACAGGAAAAGAGAGAGAGAGAGAGAGAGAAAGACAGAGAGAAAAGAGCGTATAACAGTCAGTGGAATGAGTAGTGTCTCATCCCTCTCCACTGCAAGCCACATCAAATTGAATCAGATTGAACATCCATCCCCATCTGCTCACTGTAAATTACATCGAGGCTCCTATTGAGAGGCTATGATGGTGTGTGGGCGTGCATGTGTGTAGGTCTACGTGTGTGTATGTGCCACACCGAGTCTTCCTGCTGCGTGCTGCCTAACCAGTTTCAGCTGCAGTGTTAAAAGTCTTTCGTTCTTTCAATCTCCTATTGTCTCCTTCCCTCTACCCCCCCCCTCACCCCCCAGCTCACTCTGTCGTTCAACCGGTGCAGAAACTCCACTTAGTTCTTCACAACCACCTGCACTGTCAAACTGAGTAGCATGGTAGGAGTGACGCATGCACTACACCGAGGCTAACACACATGCACTCACGCATACAAACACCCATACACACACACACACACACACACACACACACACACACACACACACAGAGACTCAATTTACAGTTGTCATTTAAGTTCCAAAGCAGATAGGAGACCCATCTAGATTGTGGTTGATTATGCTCTGTGCCACATTTAAATTGCATTCAACGTAAAATGGGAGATAGATTAAAATCTGATCCCTCCAAATTGCCTCACTAACAGGTTCCTTAGGAAAGTCAGATTCCAATCCCTCCTGGGTGTATTTGCATGTTGAGATACGATCAGTATTGTATGCATCCTCTATATGTGCTGAATTTTAATGTCAGGCGTACATGGGGTCTACACCATACACATACATTGGACTCCCATGGCCTGAAATGAAGCCTGACAAACAAAAGAGTGGCAAACCAGTAGGCACTACGGAAATGAAAATTTAAGAATGAGGAGAGGAAACAGAAGGATATAAAATAAGCGTGACAAAGAGGAAAAGATTTGCTGGAGAGGGAGGGGAGGCTGGGCTAGATGGAAGGACAGAATGGTTTGAAAGCGTGGAAAGGGTGGGGTGGAAAAATCAAATGGGAGAATTAAGGCATAGTAGTTTAAAACGAGTAGGGAGGAGAGAGGAAGAGAATCCTGCGATTTGATTAGCAGCGAGGGGTATTAGAAGTATCACTGCGTAAACAGATTATCTCCTCGTCTTTCAGGTGTGTGCTTGTGTGTGTGTGTGTAAGTAAAAGTGTGAGCGTGTGGATCAGCATAAACAGATTACTGCAGTGTTTCTGGGATCCAAGAGAGGGAAGTGATGAGAGGACAAATTCCTGGACCGACTCCCAACCCTGCATGTGTGTGCGTGTTTGTATGCGTATGAAACTGGCACAGTATAATCTCTTTATGAAACCTGCAAACGCGTTGCCAAGAAAGTGTAGCTGCATGCAGGAATGAGAAGTGTATTAATTGCGGGTGAAATGGAGTTCTCTATGTGTGTGAGAGTAAATAAGCAAGAGTTCAGCGTGTCTGAAAAAGCGTTCATACACAGCCCCACACCCCCAGCCTCGCCCCGCCCCCCTACACACACACACACATACCAGATGTTCTTAGTTCATACGCAGAAATGTTTCCTCCCCTGGTAGATGTGGATGAGCGCATCTGAATTCCAGTTGGCTCTGTGTGGTCGTTCTTCATCACTGTGATAACCAGGTGTTCCTCAGTGTAGGTTCTGAGGCTGCTACTGGGCCTCCAACTCACTGACCCTGAGAGAGAGAGGGGGAGAGAAAGAGAGAGAGAGGGCAAACGAAATCTGAGTTGAAAAAAATACAACCAAGACTCAAAGGACACATTAAATGATATAGCATTTCCACATTCACAAGTGTGCTGTCATATGTCACTTATATCCTACCATCTAAAGTTAACATTGCTAACCCTGTTTCAAAATCACACCTCTGTTCTGTTATCATCCACTCTCACATTCTTCTTTTTGCCCTTTATGTGGCCTAGGGCTATCAAACATTTGGAATATTTACATGCAAGATAAATGAAATCCAGACATAATGAGAGAGGTCAGAGGAGAACGGCCAGACGGGTTCAAGCTGACAGGAAGGCGACAGTAACTCAAATAACCACGCGTTACAACAGTGGTAAAGCAGAAGATCATCTCTCAACGCAGCAGAAGACCACACCGGGTTCCAGTCCTGTCAGCTAAGAACAGGAAACTGAGGCTACAGGCTCACCAAACCTGGACAGTTGAAGATTGGAAAAACGACGCCTGGCGTAAACAACATGAATCCATCCTGCCTTGTGTCAACGGTTCAGGCTGGTGGTGGTGGTGTAATGGTGTGGGGGATGTTTTCTTGGCACACATTAGGCCCCTTAATATTAATTGAGTGTGCAAATTGAATGTTTGTAGCACCTTGTTGAATCCATGGCACGAAGAATTCAGGCTGTTCTGGGGGCAAAGGGGGGGGTCCTACCCAGTACTAGAAAGGTGTACCTAATAAAGTGGCCACTGACTGTATATCACATTTTGTCATAGTCTACAACATTGTCTTTTGCATTAAAAATAATGCTAAAAATAAACCAGCGCTGAAAAGATGCCTGGGGTCGGCACGTAACCTTAAAGTGCAATATGACCTCATCCATATTGAGAGTATATGGAATGAACCGTGCCAATTAATGCTGGTAAACCCAATTGGATTGAAGTGAATTTGCTCATACTTAATTATATTTGATACAATCATCATATGTCCATGCAGCAGCATAATCCAGACCAAGATAATATTGCTTAACAAGCCTATTCAGCCAGTCCCGACAGCTGCAATACAGCCATTGCTGTTTTCTTCTTTCTCTCCACTGGTTACCCAATTAATTAATGCCATTGATTGCATGGAGAGTCTACTAACTAGTCTCAATCAGTTGCAAATTAAAATGGGAAAGGAGAAGAGGAATCAGACAGCCAGCTCCTAAACTCTCAAAGTGGAGAGGAGGGGTGGAGAGGGTGGGAGCATCTTTGGAGAAAATCTGATTTGGAAATGCAGACAACGATACCACTATCATTCTGTCATTATGTCTGTCTGCCTGTCTGAATGTCAGTCTTTGTTCACCTCCGTTTTTGTCTCTCTGGATGGTGGTCTATCCGTCTGCCTGCCTTCCTGCTCATCCATCTGTATGCTGGTGTTTCTGTGTGTCCTCCTGCTTGTCTGTCAACCTGTCTGTCTGCCTGCATTTCTCCATATCTTCCAGCCTCTCTCTCTGTCCACCTGTCTGTCTAACTATCACTCTCTTCTGTCCTTCTGTCTCTCTGCTTCTATGTCTTTTTGTGCCTTCGTGCCTGTCCGGCTGTCGTCCTGCATGCCTGTCTGTCTGTCTACCTCTCTCTCGCTCTCTCTTTCTCTGTCTGACTGGATACACACACCATACAGAAACTGCAGACTAACAACCTCATTTTCTGACTGACTGGGTGACAGAGGGTAAGAAAAAAAGAGAAAGGTGGAAAGGTAGAGCAGGAGACACATAAAACCTGTTGGATCTCAGCCCTGCCATGAAAAAAAAGAAAAAGATAGAAGAGACAGATGGAGGGATGGAGGGACATAAATGAGTGTGGAGCGCTGTCAAGGTGATATTCCTCTTCTCTAACCTTTCTCTCTCATTAACTTTGGAGCTTTAACGATGGTGGCAGAGACAGTGCGGTGTTTGACGAGCGGCTGGGTGCATGGCACGAGAAGGGCCGCAGTGCCCTTGTGGGAGTCTCTCACAGTCAACGCCATTCATTCACTGCAGACTTGACAATGAAACGCTCTGAAGGGGCTGGGCTTCAAGACTTGATGAAGGGAAAGGTTGATGAGATCATTTTGGGTTGAAGCAATTTACTCAAGTAAATAAAGTTTGAATTAGAAATCAAACAGTAGCAACAAAACAGTAACCCTCATTTAAACTGGATGCAATTCAACAGCCTTGGACGATAGTGCAAGATGTAATGCGCACCATGTGGATCGATGAATTATAGTGTCTCATTCTCTCTGAATATTTTTTTTACCTCAAGTCTGATGCAATTTGGAGGTGCAGGCTAGACTTCCATCAGGCTTGTTAGACAGTCTGAGCACCCAACAAAGACATGGCCAATTTATAAAACGTCAATGTCAAAAATTCCTTTCTATAATCCACTTTGTGGTCCCAAATACAGAATTCTCCATATATACCTATGGGACAATGTCCCAAACTCCTCACTGGCTGCAACACGGTCTGACAGGCAAAAGTCCATGCCCAGAAGTTTCAAAAACATCTTGTTAGACAAGTATTTGTCTGGGGTAGTTCAGAGAGAAGCTTGGCAAAGAAAGAGAATGTGGAAGAAAGAAAGAAAGTTGTACTGCTAGAATCCAAAGACCTTGGCTTCAGAACAACTATGCATTCTCATGCACACAGGCAAAAGGAAAAGACAGTGATGAAAACAGGAAAAAAAACAGGGATAAATAATAATAATAATCATAAAAAAGGATGATAATAATGATGATTATATTAATAAACAGAAGCTTAGGGCTTGGGGGCTAAATGCACTGGACTGCCCACAATATTGTGCTGCACTAGGCTGTGTGTATATTGCATACTCTAGCTCTTAAGATTCTCTGTACCGAAAAGGCTGAATTGACAATGGATTTTCAGAGCGGGGGTGTAAATGAATGAAGGCCTTGCACTGACAACGACGTGACTTTCAAAGTTCCTCACAAATGTAAAATTTAAGTAAAGTTTGTGTGCCATGCAAAGGTCACAGACAATATTGTCTACATCCTTGAGCTGAGATAAAAGGAAGGAAAAGAAGAAAAAGCTGTTTGTGTGTGTGCGTGTGTGTGAGTGAGTGAGTGAGTGAGTGAGTGAGTGAGTGAGTGAGTGAGTGAGTGAGTGAGTGAGTGAGTGAGAGAGTGTGTGAGTGTGTGTGTGTGTCTGTGTCAAGCACCTAAAGTGTCTACGGTTCAGGAAAATTATATTTAGGCACTAAATATATGGAGAAACAAGCACACAGACCTACACACACGCACGCACGCACGCGCACACACACACAGACTCAAAATAAAAAAGGCATCTCAGGAAAACTCCCCTTGGACCCACCGGTAGTAAATTATCGGTATTGTCCCCCCTCTCTCGTTTTCCACCGAGCAGCCAACGCTCCTCTGGGTTTAAAACTCATTTTCATCTCTCTTGTAAGCTCTATGCTTTTACATATTTGTTCTAAATCCCATTATGAGGCCTTTGTGATATGAATAACGCTTGCAAATTGGAAAGTATCTCCAGGCAAAAGTTGGACACAGAGGTAATCTTCAGAATCTAATCTCTTGCAGCACAAAAACAGCAACAGCACTTTCTGATGTAGTTCTATGGGAAAAGATGAGCCTGTTTAAATAAAAATGGCACAATAAAACAGAAGCACGCACACAGACACACAAACACAAAGACCATTACCCTAGCCCACCTGTGTTGATTGCATCTGAGACATGTTGGGAGTCTTGGCGTGTGTGTGTTGGGTCAGAGTGTGTGTAGTCTGGTGTGCTGGTGTGACCAGAGCTGAAGTCCAACCCATCCGGACCACAGAACCGCTCTGATCCAGAAGCAGCTCTCTCGGCCAAAGCACTCACCGCCTAGGAACGTTAGAGAGAGAGAGAGAGAGGAAGGGAGAGAGTGTTAGAAAGGGGAGAGAAAGAAGTAAAAAGGTGAGATGGGAGTGGAGGGAATGGGGATTGGGGATGGAAGAGATGGAGAAGGAGATACAAAGGGAGGGAGGAAAGAATGGAAGGGTGGACAGAGCAAAGAAGGAATGGAGAGATTTGGAGAAAGGAGATTGGAAAGAGGTGGGGGGAGTAGTGAGGATGAGAGAGAGTACAGGGGAAAAAGGAATTAATTGGTTAGCCCTACAGCTTGAGGGTCATTTCTATCCTAACCCAATCAATTGAAAGACAAAATAGAAATTCAATATTTATTTAGCCTTTATTAAACCAGGTAAGTCAGTGAAAAATTGTATTTTTCCCTTTTCAGCAGCCCAAATGAATATGAATAAGGACTGTCTTTCACTGGAGATTGTTCCTCCCTCCCCCTTTTTCCTCTTTGTTTCCACGTGATTAATTGATTTTGTTTCCACGTGATTAATTGATTTTTAATTAACCCCCGGAGTTGGTGAGAGCATCTCAGAGGAGCACGGTGGGATAGCTGTTGCTCCTGAGGAAGTGTCAACCTATGAGGCAGGTTGAGGAAGCTCTGTTTAGTTAAGATTAGATCTGATGTATTAGCATGCTAGCCGTGGAAACACAAGACACCACAGATGGGGCAGGATGAGGTGGGAGAAAATAAGAGGGAAGACATGGGGGAATCGTGTTGGTTAGAGCAAGAGAGGAGCGAGAAAGACAAGAGAGTGAGAGGCGAAAACAATAAAATGGCAGGAGACCAAACACAATTGTGTCAGAGGGAAAATTGGAATTGTGCTCCTGCAGACCAATGTCCTTTCATAATAAAAAGGATGCAGTGAGTGGTTGACAGAGAGTACGAACTAGAGGGGGGGAAGTGAAACGAAGAGGAGGAGGAGGAGGGAAAGACAGAGATACAGGGGAGAGAGAGAGAGAGACAGAGAGGGAGAAATTGGTGGAAAGAAACAGTAGTGTAGAAACAGAGAGGGAGAGGCTAAAGAGACCCACAAAGGGACTTCTGAGAGTAATTACTATCTAACCATTTGAGGAACAATCTGATTCAGGTCCAGGGGCCACAGATAACCACCAGCTCTGATCATGAACCTCATTTCACTCCAGTTCTTTAATAAACTACGCCCAACACCCTATTCTTTTTTATTCCTCTATCATTGTAGAAAAGATTCATACCATTAAATGGCACATACATCATTTGGGACCATTCAAATGGGGTCTTTTTCATCCTCTTTGCTTCTCTTTTCCTCCCTCTCTGGTGTGCACCTTTAACATTATAGCTCTGAACTATAGATGAATTATGGAAAGTAATTAGTGTGATATAAATGCTATCTAGCAGATCAGGCCAGCTACAATAACAGACACTTTAATTGAACTCTTCTAATTATATGGAGTGAATATGTCCAATGTAGTGATGTGATTTTACCCCTTTCTCGACACTTCTGTCCTTCTGCCCATTCTTTCCTTTATCTTGCTCCCTATTACCCATTTGCTCCCTTTTATCCATTTGATGTCCACCAAATCCTCATCCATCTTGTCCAAGATACATTGCAACTCTCTAATGGTTGATGCTTATTATAGCTTCTTTGTGTAAGGCCACAGTGACATATTGGCAAAGCTATTGCCCAGTCAATCCATCTGATGTGTTGTGCACTATGTGGACCTATAGATACCAGTGGTTCTCTCAATGTGTCACAGCACAGTGGTGTGTTGTGGTGTGAGCTCATCCGTGCCTTCATCATTTTAAGACAAATAGAATTATTTGGCTTTTAACTCAGTTGTTACTTCATGCATCCATTTGTTAGCAATCATGCTTTTTCAACCACCGTACTTTTAAGTCCAGAAACTTGTCTTTGCAGGCCTTTTCGTACAATTATACAAGATTTGGCAGTTTAAAGCAATCAACAATTGGCTGTGTCTAGGGTTTTTTTCTGTTTCACTGAAGTAACCTCTGCATCAAAAAAACAGGTGAACCACTGGCTTCAATGGATTTGCTATTTTTGCTCCTAGAGAGGAGAGGGTGAGAGAGGGAATTCTTAATTCTGGGACATACATTTAAGACAACTAATTCTGAAGGGACCGACATGAAGAAGGAAAAGAAAGGAGAAGATGAGATGAGAAGACAAGATGAGATGAGACAAGATGTTGGATAACAACCTTGTGGAGTGGATCAGTAATAAGGAGATTGTGGATGGAATTGTAACTTTTCTTTCCCCTACAATGTAAACACAATGAAAGTGCATGTATAACACTCGTCACTACTGAAGAAATTGTTGAGAAATCCTCAACATTCTATTAGCAACTTTGCAACTGTCACTTAAGGAAATAATAATGTCTTGCTTTGCTCTCCAATCTAATCACAACAGAAATAGATCTCTCTGTTAATGCTTTTCACAAACAATCAAAAATGAAAGAGATTTTAATGGATGAGGACAAGGATGAGTTTTCAAAACATTTAGGCATCCACCTTATTAACAAATGTTAACCAGATTGTTTGTACATTCCTTGTACAAACAAAAGACTTCCAGGAACAAAGCAGCATGTGAGGATGTGGAAGATTCTCACCATGGATGGTTCTGACGTTAGGCCTGGCTCATCAGTCTGTAAATTATCCTCTGGTTCTGTATCCACAGCAGCAAAGGAGTCTTCTGGAGGAGGAATTGAAGCATTCCTCTGCTGGTTTTCTATACCTCTCCATCCCTCTAAACTTCCATCCATCTTCACTTCTTCATCTGAAAAGTCTTCCTCACGTGGAGTCAGGCCCAGGCTATCACTCGACATTTCATCTCCAGCATCTTTATGAAAAACACATGAAATTTTGTCATTATCCTTTATTTAAACAGGTATTCTCATTGAGATCAGAATCTATTTTGCAAAGCAAAAATAAATTATTCAACATAATATTAGTATCAAATTCCTTTGATAAGTCTACAAAGAGTGCAGCACAATGTTGGTTTTTATCCAGAGTTGACAATCTCATCCATTACAAGAGTTGCAGCTACTGTGCTATGGCCTGGTCTAAACCCTGATTGCTGTGGCTGTAAAATGGTCTTCACCTCCAAAAAGACTTTGGCCGGACAGGGAAGTACCTGAAATAAATGTTAGATTAAAAATGTGAACAATCGGTTTGCCGATTATAGTAGCACTAAAACATAAAAGGCAAGGATCAAAAGTGTCCTCACCTATTGACTTCCAGGTATTTATGTCTATCAATGCATTGCAAACATCAAACATCAAGTCTAAAAGAAAATGTGTGGCCAGATAAATTCTGGATTTTGACTTTTACTGGAATAGTGAGGACATTGCATCGACTGCCCTTGATTTATCTTGCTTTGCAACACTGAAGCAATGTTTTCATCTCTACCATCCAAGGAAAAATAAAAAAATGTGACCCAAGTGCCCTTGGCATAGCTACAGACGCATCAAACTGTAATAAGTTGATAAACCATGCCTTCTGAGACAGAGTGGTCAAAGAGGTGTAGGGAGTGATGGTGAGAATGAGGCGAGCAAAGAATGAAGGGAAGCACAGGGACGGGGTATGAAGAGACAAAGAAAGGTGGAGGTGTGAAGTAAGGACTTTCGATGAGAGAAGTAAAGGGAAAAGATAAGATGGCTCTTTATTGTCCCCAAGGGGAAATTGCAGTTATGCAGCACAAAGTAGCAAGAAAATAAGCACACAGCAATATACAAGCTTCAGAAAATCAAGAAGGCGGGGAAGGTATGGGCTTGTTTGAAGTGTGTGATGTGTAGCATCAGCTGTGATGTTACATTGCTTGTCTGGCATTGCGTATGTCATGAAGCTAAAAGGACCAGCCAGGGCAGCTACTTGCTAACCTTCTCTGCTTCTGAACCATCAAAGCCTAATGCATTAGTAATGTTTACACAGCAAAACCCAACCCTGCACACGCACTCATACTGCATGCACACACACATACACACACACACACCTGTATCCACACAAACTTTAGAGACACATGCAAGCTTGTTTGAGGTGCTTTGTGCTGATCTGCAGAAATGTATCTGTTTGTGTGTGTGTGTGTGTGTGTGTGTGTGTCTGTGTGTGTGTCTATGTGTCCAGAGAGATGTATGTGTGTATCTTAATCAGTGAATCTTAGGGAGAGATTTGTTTGTGTTTGTGCTAAATACTGGGGGAATACTGGGCCATTCCCTGCTGTGTAATTACCTCCCTGTCTGTTGTAGCATTATGTCAGGTATTTACGAAAAACCCTAATCGATATTAAAAAATAAAGAACACTTTTTATGGCCAAATCTAAATTGTCTTTGACAGCCCAGTGGAATTCATTACTGCTTTAGTCTAAACCAAAAGCCTTTTATTCACAGAAACTGCCTTCTGACTGAGACTTGGGTTCAGGCGAAATGTAGCGTGACAAAGCAAGTGTTTAGTCTTACCCCACTCTCCTCCCATGCTCATACACATGCAGCGATGTTTCTATTACTTTATTAGTAAGGGCATGCCATTCTGTAACCCTAATGTTAACCCCTACCAATAAAAGGTATATCCTAACTTTAACCTTAATTCTATCCCTAATCCTCAACCTGATCAGTGATAGAAATACATTCACACACACATATGGACAACAGGGACAGAGAGGTCATTAACACATGCATTATCACACACAAACAGCACACACAAAACGCACAAACACAATTCACCTACCTATCGAGGGTACTGATAGCCCCTCCTCTATTTTGACAGCTAATTGTGGACTCTCTCTGGCCTTACTGAAGCGTGGTGGATCTGACTGGAGATGCTGTGTATCCAGATGTGACCGGGTTGACTCATGGTCACTAGAGAAAGAGCTAGACGAGCTGACAGCTGAAGTATCCTCACGTGGCGGAGTTGACATGTATCTATAATATACGTCAGGAGGAGACTGGTTTGATAGAGATAAAGTGGATCGGGGTTTAAGAGGTAGCCTGCATGCCATAGGTTTTTTTTGTGATGGACTTGACACAAGGTTCCAGGGACTTCGCTGGTGGCTTTGGACTGTGAGGGAGTTTGCGTGACTGTTGGGATGATGACAGTCGAGGGGATATGACGGGTGACAGAGGTGACTGGGGTCGTTTAGGTGATAGAGGTAGCTCTGGGTCCAGACTGAATGGTGCTGACTGAGTCATCTTCGGTTCTGGAAATAACAGGGGTGATCGGGACTGTTTTGGCAACAGGGGTGACTCAGAGGCAGTTGGTAATGGAGGTGATTGATAATCTTCAGGTAATAAGGTTGACTCAGTAGCGCTTGATGGTGAGAGTGTGATAGTAGACCTGAGGGAGAAAGAGATGGATGAAGGAGGAGAGGGACGCTCTTCTGATTTTGCTGATCTGCTGATTGTCAGAGAGAGAGGAGAAGTGTGAGGGGAGGAGAGATGAAAAGCATGTGAGGATTCAGGGATCTCTGGTTGGGAACTTGGCAATGAGGGACAGGAAGAGAGTTGTGGCAATCCATGATCAGAATGTGATTTGTGGATGTCGGGAGAGCAATTGCGCTTTTGTGATTTTGAGGTTGGTGTCTTGATTGATGTCTTTGAAGTCCTTGGAGTCTTGTTGGGTGGGCATGGTGACGGCTTGACTTTTGAGGACAATGCTGTGCAACAGATAAACATAGAAATATAAATACTTTTTTGATATTTTTTTTTCTGATTGAGCACCCACATGGTCACACAATGTTTCATAAGCGTGCCTGAAATGAAAAACACAATGAGGGTGTGTTTCATAAATAGACATTATTAAGGTTTGTCGTTGACTAATGTCTCTAGCTGGAAAACTTGCAGGTACATTTTGAAAATCATTATTCTTGTATGGAACGTACAGTATACAAACATTTCTTTAGACAAGAATATTCATGCAAAGACAAATTATTTCATTTGCTGTACCTTTTCCTTGTTGACAGTTGATTGGCTGATGATGCAACATTATATTATTTTGGAAGTCAGACGTTCCACATGAAAACTATTTCATGTGCCAGTGCCATGTTTTCCATTGTCACTATTTAACTGAGTTCACTGTATTTAAATAATTGTCCTCTGGATGTCATGATGTGGAGGACAAATTCAAACTCACTTTTATTCAAACTGACTTTCAGTAACTCTCAAGCCAAATCAATTTGGTTTATATTTTACAAACATCATCCCTCTGTATGGATTTAGGCTATGACATTTTTTCCATTTTCATAATTTCACAGAGCTTGCTGTAACACTACACAGAAAGTGTCCTCCAGGTGCCATCACTCAAGAGGACAAATTCAAACCCATTAACTCTGACTCTCCAAACCAAATACATTTGTGCAAGACTAGGGTTGGTTTCAGGATACGTGTATGATTATACTCATAATAAATCAGCTTTGTGTTTTGGTGAAGTGCACCTCTGAACTGTTTCTTTTATATTCATTTATCTGTGATGCCCCCCCACATCTAGAAAAATATAATTACAATAAAAATGAATCTTCTGGTCTTATAGTTCAACCCCCCAAGCGCAATTGTCCAAATATGATGGCATAAATATCTAAATTATCTGTTCTTAAACTGTAACAACTCGTAAAACGGATCCTGAAATGGGCCCAAGAGTGAACCAAAACAAGGAACACTGACTTTACACCAATCTGTGAAAACAAAACAAACAAACAAAAATCCGTAACACAAAGCCTACATTTCATGGAGCGTTCTGATAGCGGAATTTGAGGCTTGGATGGGAGGAGCTTCTTAGTTGCTCTGGGTTCTGCCGGTGCTCTAGACTGTTGGGATGGTTCTGGTGGACTGGGAACAGAGGGGCTGAGTCTTGTGGACCCAACGCTGGTTAAGTCTGGGTGGAGCACCAGTGTACTTCCCTTGTTGGAGACCCGCTGAATGGAGGGTAACCTGCATGGAGGACATAGTAGGAGTGTAGAGAGAGAAAATACAATTCGATGAGTATCGGTACGTTTGACCTTTGTGAAGCCAAAAGGAATCAAGAATGTGTTTGTTTCTGTCTCCATAACAATACACTAATATACTATATTTTGCTGGTGTAGTGTGTTGAGCTTCGTTATGAACGATGAGACTATTTGGTCAATTCTGAAAATTGACAGTTATTGAAATTATTCTTAGTAATTAATAGCTTATGAATTAACACTTGCGGGGCACCACCAGTTTACACTGGAATAGTCTCTTTATAGTGATATCAGTCCAATAATCAGAAGAAGTGAGCTCTAGATTTCAGTGATTTTCTACCTTCATGTCCAGGATATATCAATGAGCCCACAAAAGCCAGTTCTTTATAAATGCAAAGATTTTATTAACTATGTAAAACAAACACTAATAAAATGAACACATGTATAGTAAACTAAAACAGACAATGGCAATAAAACTGGCAAACAAGAAAGCAAGATAAACAGTGGCAGAGGATATATCAAATAAGAGTGGCAAATGATATTGGGATCAAAGATGGCAAGGAAGTTGGCACAGACAAGACGACCTGAGCTGTAATGTGTCTAATGGTGATACCGTGGCAACAGCGAAAGATGACTTGGAGGACAGCTGACCGTTTCCGAGAGTCTTGGGACCAAAGGAAAGGGACAGCGAAGAGAGAGAGAGAGAGAGGGTATTCTAACCTCACTTTCACAGTTCAACACTGCCTTTGCATCACCCGTGCATCAACAAGAAAGCTGGTATATCACTGCATTACATGTACTGGGTGAGCAATGCATCTGATGCCCTGTTCACTATTCTTTTGGTATGGGGTAAGTAGACCTTGAACTATTTTTATATTCAATACAAATATATACATTTTTCAATAGGTTCTTACTGTTGTATATTCTCATGGCAACATGCTAAAAGATTTATAAATCTAGATTTGATCGATAATAAATGGAGATAGTCTCAGTCTTGTTAAGTAAATCAATGGCCTTCAAAATGTTCTGCAGCACTCCCTGGTCTGTAGGTGTAGCCTCTTTCTCTCTGTCTCTCTTCCACTTTTCCTAAAACACAAGATTGTTAGAATCTCCTGTGCTCAGACGAAGATTTCATATCGGTGATGCCTCTCCAAAGTTGATACCATTGAACTTAGAATTTCTTTCATACAGGCCTGTGTGTGTGTGTGTGTGTGTGTGTGTGTGTGGTAGTCATTTGAGAAGCCTTTGTAGAGAAGGTTTTTTTTAATTAAGTCTTACTTTCTGTTGTTGTCTGTCTTCTGTTCACCCAAGGCTCCATTCAAGTCTCTGACTGTCTGTGAGGAAACAAGAGGATGAAAAAGTGTTTGTGTATGTGAATGAGAGAGAGAGAGAGAGAGAGAGAGAGAGAGAGAGACCATGAAGGCTTGTGCACATGTGTATGCCTGTTTGTATGCCTTATATTATTTTGCCTGTGTTTGGGTGTGTGTGTGTGTGTGTGTGTCAGTGAGAGATTTATAGGAGGCTTCAGTGAAGACTTATTCATCCTCACCTCATCCAGGACTTCCACGATGAGGCACGATCCAGGTGTGGTAACCTGGGGCTCAGTAGTGCCCCTGCTGGCAGGGACAGCAAACAACGACACACAGTACCGATGCAAGTCCTCTTCCTCAGCTAGACACACACACACACACACACACACACACACACACAATTGATCACAATGTGTGTGTAATGTAATGTGGATGTAATGTGATACTTGCTTGATCCCCCCAAGGAAATTCTCTTTTCACTTGCCCCCCTCCACAGGGAGGTTAGAGCACAGGGTTGGCTTCAGAACAGCACCTGTGGTATTGTTTCAGTGTCTTGCTCAAGGACACTTCAGCAGAGCAGATGTTGCCGACACAGGGGCTTGAACCTGGGTTGAAGGGCAGTCTCCCTACTGACTTCACCATCCTGCTGCTTAGAAGACAGCAGATGCATGTGTGTGCACATGTATGCACGTGCATACACCCATCCAGGCACAGCAAGTCTGTGTATAATAATCCATCTATATGTGTATGTGAGATCTGTGTGCATTTGTCAGTATGAAGCAAAGTGCTACACATCTATTCAAGTTCACTTTAAGATTTGTGCTCTTTTAATGTTTTTGGTCTTTGTGCACGCATCCTTTCACAAATGAAAGGAATGGGCAGCAAGGCACAGCAGCACCTATCAAACATTGATCTGATTCACAAAACTTTACAGCTCATTTGCATCTCTTGCAGGCACTATAAAGAGATTAAACAAGAATACATGTCTGACCATCTCTCTCTAGTCCTCCTTTCTCATTCTGTCTTTCATTTTCTCTTTTCTCACTATCTCTCTCTTTCTTGTACATCTGCAATCTGTCTGTCTTTTGCCCTCCCAACTCTCTCTCTCTTGTACTAACCATCCCTCCATCACATCGCCACATGAGTCTGACAGCTCAGGAAAATGAGATTTTAAAACAAGGGAGCGGTCCCTACATGATGCCGGAAAACAGCTTTTATTATTCATGGACACATACGCAGCACCCCGTTTCATAGTCACAGACAGGGTAGGAGAAGAAACTTTGCAGCCCGTTGTAATTGGCGTATGTTGAGAAAGTTTGAAACAGGTGGAAGGAATAGCTTATCAGCTGCTACACAGGGGTACCTTTCCCAAAGTGTTCCCAGACAAATGTTGTCTTCACATCTTCTGAAACAATGGAATATCAATTATTTAATTGACATCTGAAGATCACCCTGCTGTGAGCAGAGAAATGAAATTCATGATGTGAATAATTTTGTTGTTTCAGGAGATGTGGATGGCTACAGTAGGAGTTGGAGGAAAAACAGTATGGATGCTTTGGGAGAGCTAGAGACTCCTAGACTCACCCACAGGCATAAAAACATCTTGAACTAGGTGTGTAATAAATATGAAAGTTGTCTTGATCCATTTGCCAGAGAAGTCAAAGTGAAGTTTGAATGATTTAAATTGAGGTTTGGAATTTGAAGATGCTTATTAAGCCCCCGCTCAGAACACCCCAAAACATTACTTCCAAAATGGCACACATACTTATAGTTGCAGTTATTGATTTGCACCAAAGTTGCTCACAAATGTTCACAGGAGGGTGTTGCCTTATCAAAAATAAAAACTGGTGTGAAAACTTTCTGAATGTCCTTAGATGGGACTGTCCTTAGATTAGAGCTCAATAGGGCCACTGTGAAATTATTTAGCTATTTAGGATCTAAAGAAGTTTCTTTCATTTATCTCTCCATCATTGCTGAATTCATCTCTGTGGAGGCTGAATTATTTTAGTTTTTTATTGCATCTAAAGGTAACTTACTAATGTGTCACAGACTTGATGTTTTCAGTTTTGTGATACCTATGCGCCGCAAAATGTTAAAAATGTGTCTGTCTACTTTGTAGTGCTACACCATTTTACAGCCAGTCCAAAAATAAGCAGTCACTCCTAACTGAACATTGCATGGGGCTCCTAACCACAAAATCTAAATAACAACTTTCTTTATCTAACTTACTCACTGAATTCTTTCACTACTAAAGCCAAAACTGCTCAATCGCACCACTCGTTTGACTCGTTAGTGGTTGTCTTCTCTGGCACAGTTTAGCAAAGCAAAGTTGAAGGCACCATGCCACAATCAGTTATTGCGGTCAGAACAAAGAACACCAGTGGTTGCCTGGAAATGCTCCATTAAGCCCAAGTATTGTCTCACCGTGGTCTACAAATACAATAAGCTGCTGGTTGAGGCCTCAATCACTATGAAAACAAGCACGTAATTTGTGATAAGCTGCAACCTGTTTGACTCTATGAAACCAACTGCACCTGCCCTGCATCGCTGTTTTGATGTGTGCTTTCACCCTTTTGTTTCTATTTCTTGCCAATTGCCTTGCGGTGCAGTAGGTGGCCCATACAAGGTTTACTGTCACATGTGTATACTAGGCTTGGGTTTGAGATAAACATTAGGCTTCAATAAAACACAAGGAACCCAGTATGGTATATGGATAACAGACATAGACAACTGTTTTCTTATACAGTACAGTGAATACAGTATTTTGGGGCTATCTAAGCAGACATATTAATGAACAAGATCAATGTTCTGTAATACAATTAAATGTGTTTTCCCGATATAAACTGTGGTCAAGTGTGTTTTAGTACTATAAGAATATTATTTGTATTATTTAATTTTATTATTTAATTATTTTTCTGATTACATAGATAATAACATAATCCAAAGGTTTGGGCTGAAATAATGGCACTATGACATTTTTATGCTGGGACAAGCCTAATGCAGGTTATTGCATTCTTGAAACAGTGCATCCTGTTCCCATCACATCATTTTTAGCCCTTTATTCTTTTTCTTTCAGCATGAGGATACATGTACCCTGTGAAGTCCTGCAGTGGTCTTCAACCCTGGTCCTCGGGGCCCACAGCCCTGCTGGTTTTCCTTCCTACCAGGTAGTTAATTAGATTCACCTGGTGTGCCACATGTTAATCAGCCCCTGATGAGACGGCTGGAATGAAAACCAGCAGGGCTGTGGGCCCTGAGGACCAGGGTTGAAGACCACTAGACTGATAAGGCGCTTGTATTTCTACATTAAAACAAAGTACATAATGCAGCTTTAAATGACATCACCAATCTGTAGGAACCTCTCTCCTGAGTCTGATGAATCATAACTCATGTCAATGTGATGAAAAGCAGCACAAATGTTTTTCAAGTTTCTGGGACAGACCGCTGGACAGCCAATTGGGAAAGAGGGAGAGGCTTAAATGACATCACTAACCGATAGGAATATAGTCAACACACATCAGTCTGGTTTTAATTCTTCCCTCAAGGCTTTTTATATTTTATCCAGAATATCTTTTTTTTCACATATTTGTGTTTCATGTCTGCTATCAGCAAACACAACAAATAAGGAATTATCTCCAAAGTTTATTGTTGTGCAGTCAAGTCTGCCTGTTTGCCAAAGAGCACCTTTCTACACAAAATACATTTCTTCTTTTGTTCTGGGTCATGCTTGAAACTAAAAGCTTGTGTGAAGAATCTACACCTAGTTTGAAAGGTTGGAGTATGTAGAAAGAGTGGGAAAATGCTTTGTATGTTTAGTCTGTGATTGATAAAAGTGCAACTCAGGCTTGACTGACAGGCATTATTAAAGATGGAGGGGCAAAGAGAGACTAGAAGTTAGGAAAGTGCAAAGCTGCATATCTATAAAAGTTGCAACACTGAGGAGACTGGAGCAGTTTTAAGCTGCAAGTGATTCTTTACTTTTTAGATTGTTGTTAAGGCATCTCAAACAAAAAGTGGCAAGAGAGACTGAATTTATGATATGAGCCTCAGTCCTTTGAGCCAAGAGGACAGTTTGGTTACCAAAACTCTAATTTACTGTCTTGAATTTGTATGTACTGCCTTGCCATGTATGAAAGATTATTTCAGCAAGCACAGAGAACCATCAAGATTTGAAAGAAACCACTATTTGAAATAGACAGCTATGGGGAAGGGGGCAGGCGAGGACTTGCAGATTCTAACGAGGTTGGGATTGGAGTGAATCTTGACTGACGTGATGAGAGGCAGTTGACAGCCCCAGGGTCCAGAGGTTTGGGAGGGCAGAGATAACCCCAGTCTACCCGTCTCCTGACAGCTTCGGCTGGGGGCCAGACAGCCAGGACACTCCCTTGACTGATGAGCTCCAGGCCCCGAGCTTCAGGCTACAGGCTAACCCCCCCCTCCCATGCCCAGGCAGAGTGCACCCTGTCAGGCATGAGCCGCCTCTAACGGCCCCCTGCCCACACAATCACAGCCAGTGATTACCCGTCACGCCGCCACGGATGGATGGGCAGGCACTGATACGGCTGACCCGCTGAGAGGGAGAGGGTTTTTTACTCTTGCTGTAGTGAGTTTGTATATGTGTGTCTCTGTGTATGTATGTGTTTGTGTGTGTGCACATGTGTTTGTCTTTGTGTGCAGGTCATCTGTCAGACTACTCTGTCCTTATCAATTTCTTTGTTTAGTCTGGGAGAGCCTGTTTGTGTATGCGTGTGTGTATGTGTGTGTGTGTGTGTGTGTGTGTGTGTGTTTGTGTTTGTGTGTGTATTAGAGAGGGGGTGTGTACACCAAGAACACACAACTGTCAAGGCTATGTGTCAACATCATCCCATCTCAGTGTCCAAGGGTGCTCATGGACATACAGAAGACAAAGTATGTGTGTGTGTGTGTGTGTGTGTGTGTGTTACCTGTCAGGCTGTTTGCCATCTCCTCCTCGGTGTGTGTGTTTGCTGGTGATCTTAGAGCAGGGCTGAGGGCCGACAACGGTCGATATGTTTCGATTGGTGTTCTGGAAACAAAAAAAAGCACACACCCAGCACTAGACACAGACAAATGAGATGAATAGATTAATGGATGTATTTCCCTCTTTTCAATCCCATCCTCCCTTCCTTTCACTCGCTTATCCATCCAAACCCAGCACTGATAGATAGATAGATAGATAGATAGATAGATAGATAGATAGATAGATAGATAGATAGATAGATAGATAGATAGATAGATAGATAGATAGATAGCTCTCTGCCCCTCTTCCAACTCCATTCCAGCCAAAGTCCAAGGCCAGTGACAGAGACTTTGTGTGCAGCTCCCGGCTGCCCATGACGGCTGACTGGATAAGTGCTTCCAAATCACCCGTGGTTAGATCCACTGCACCCATATGCTCCTAACTAGAGGGAATAGCCTTCCGTACCACCCTCCTACTCAGTCCTTATGCTCCTGCAATCATAGCAATGTTTCTTTCTTGCTTGTCTATCCATCTCACTGTTTTGTGTATTTTCTTCTCCCTCACTCCTCTTTTCTTGTCCCTTCACTCCATCCATCCATGTCTTTCCCTCCATTCATAGTTTACATGTGGTAGCCTCACTGGCTTTACGCTGTGTTTGCACAAGGTAAAGGTACATCCACTCTAATACCGGACAACCACAGTTAAAGACCCTGTGTCTGAAAAAAAAGTATCCTTGAGCAACATATTGAATCCCTACCAACTACAGTACTGCTGTTCAGTACCGTGACCTCCCTGTGACTTTGTGGAGAGCAGGAGAGCAGTGGTTCATAAGGTTGGAAACAGCAAAAGCATTTCCAAAGACTTGGGCCTCCATCAGCCTACAGTCAGACAGATTGTATACAAATGTCATTGCTGCTCTCCCTAGCAGTGGGTGTCCAGCAAAGATCACAGCAAGAGGACGCTGCATAACGGTGAAGGAGGTGACAAAGAACCCAAAGGTAACAGCTACGGATCTGCAGGCATCTCTTGAGCTTTCTAACATCTGTGTCCACGAGTCCAAAAAGGGACTTGGGAGGATACCAAGGAAGAAACCACTGCTCTCCACAAAAACCATTGCTGCCCGCCTCAAGTTTGGATGTTGGACAAAGCTACTGGAACAATATTCTGTGGACAGATGAGACAAAAATTGAACGTTTTGGCACAACACTATGTTTGGAGGAGAAAAACCACTGCATACGAGCAAAACCTCATCCCAACTGTGACGCATGGTGGAGGAAGCATCATGGTCTGGGGCTGCTTTGCTGCCTCAGGGCAAGACATCCCAAAAATATCAATGAACTGAAACAGTTCTGTAAGGAGGAATGGTCAGAAATACCTCCTAACTCTGTTGTGTAGGTCTGATCAGCAACTACAGGAAACATTTGGTTGAGGTTCCACCAGTTACTAAATCTATCACATACTTTATCCAATCCAAGCTGTTACCAATTGAACAATATGTTTGATGACAAAGTATTTTTTGTGTGTTATTTGTTAAATCACATTGTGTTTATTTATTGTTATGATTTAGGACTAAGATGGTAAAAGTCAAAGTAGTTGCAAGGTGAGGGAGGGTTGCACATATTGACACACAGACACATGGGCTGCCCAGTGCTACCACAGTCTTGTACAGTTGCATTGAGCAGCTCTACAGGTGCATTTGGGGACTCAGTGTCACATGCTTGCTTTCTTTACTTCCACTCACACATCTAAAAAGGTGGCGATGTTTATTGCTCAAATATGGCTGTCTCTTTTCCTTAACTTGTAGCCTTATGTCCCATAGGGAATGAAGAGGATTAAGTAAGTATGTTTTCCTTAACCCCCCCTTCCGTCATTACAGAAACTTGTTAAAATTCGCTCTCTTTTTCTGCCAGCCAGTCTCTCCGTCTCTCCATTAAGCTCTGCCACCATCACCGCTGCAGGCTTATTGCACTCTAGATTGGCTCTCTAGTCTATTCCACAGTTAAAGGCTGCTACAGCTGGGGACTTAGTGCATTCCAGCACAAGCAGTCAGTCGGCCCAAAACTGCTCTCTGCTCTCCTTTCCTCTGGCCTGCTCTCCAGTGGGCTACTCAGCCCAAAAGGAGCCGTTTAAATAAAGGGCTGTAATAATGGGACCTGCTGAAGCCAGGCCCTCAGGCAGTCTACTTCTCAATAAGTGCTGAGAAACTGCTTTGGACACTGGTGGCTTATGTAGACTGGCTACAGAAAGGCAGGATAGGCGTGTGGGGTGCAAAAGGAAGGGGTGTGTGTGTGTGTGTGTGTGTGTGTGTGTGTGTGTGTGTGTGTGTCCAGTAATGGAGGTAGTGACCTCAACAAGTTACCACTAAGTCACCTGTGGCCCTCTCTCCTCTGTCTGTCTGCAGTTGTTACTTTGATGTCTCCAAGTATTGAACATTAGCCATATTGAGAGGCTAGAACCACATCATAAAAGTTAACATCCACTCCCCCCATATCTGAGGGAAAGAGAAAACACAGAAAAGACAGATAGGGATGGGGTGTAGAGGCTGCATGTGAGACAGAGACAGAGACAGAGACAGAGACAGAGAGAGTGTAAGAGAGATAGACTGTGTGTGTGTCCACGTCTGATGTATGTGAGATAGAGAGAGTGCAATAATTGGATCATAAGGTTAACACTTCCACTGTCTAGCTCAATGAGTGTCATGGGAGTGTGTTACTGAAGCATTGGCAAGAAGGTCTGCATCTATGTGTGTGTGTGTGTGTGTGTGTGTGTGTGTGTGTGTGTGTGTGTGTGTGTGTGCGTATGTGCATTGCACTGTGCAGATATGCAGTAGTAGTAGTGCTTGGCCAAACAGTGAGATAATGTTAAGAAGCTTCCCTAAATATCATGTATATTGCAAATAAGTGCACAGTGGTGTGTGTGTGCATGTGTGTGCATGTGTGTGTGTATACATCAGTACTCCCTAAATGGTGTAACAATGTCCCACCTGCACCACCATGCAGACAAAGTACTGCCGTGTAAAATTTTCCATTTCAAATCGGAGTTGCAGTCCTCCGTTCTGATTGGCTGAGTCACATTCAAAGCCATTGTCAAATACACAATAAACACACCTGTGACTGCATAACAGCTAGTTTAAATATGAATGCACTAACTGAAAATCCCCACTCATACTAGTTATACATAGCTTAGCAACCATGTTGTTTAGCTACTCTACTTTACTGTTACTTTTACACTGTACACTGTACAATTACCACCATTTTATAAAAAAAATAAGCCACAGGAGAAAAGCACAGCCTCTCATGGCTTAAACTCCTGGGCAGAAGCCTCTGTGCATGTGTATGTCTATGGAGATGTTGTGTATGTGTGTTTCTGTATGTGTGCCAGTGTCTGCCTGTGTACCTGCGGTGCCTCTTGAGGAGCAGTCTGTCCAGGTAGGTGAGGCTGTTTTCAGTGAACTCCACCCTGACAGGGACCCTCCCTCTTCCTCCTCCAGCTTCTCTGTCTGGAGCCAGGTCAGCCTGGGTCCCCATAGCTGACACTGATACTGGAGAGATAGAAAGAGAGAGAGAAGAGAAAGAGTCAGAGAAAAGGGAGAGGCAAAAGGGGAAAAACAGAAAGAGAGAGAGGAGAGAGAGAGAAGGGGAATGAGAGACAGAGTGAGGAGGGGGAGTAAAAGTGAAAGAAATCGAAAGGTATGGTGAGAGATATAGAAAGAGGAAGAGTGAGACAGAAAACAATGAAAGAGTGTGATGGAGGTAGAAAGAGAGAGCAGGAAAACATCATTCTCCAGCTTCTCAACACCTTCCTCAAAGCACCTTCCCACAAAAATTGAGAAAACACCTCACAAGAATGCCAAACACAAACAGACAGGAGAGAGCCCCATGGGAATAAAAATGAAAAGATGTATACAACACAAAAGGAACCAAGTGTGAGCAAGGGAGAGGAAGAGATAGAGGTGGAGAGAAAGAGAAATGTTATGATTGTACTCCAGACACTTTGGCAGTCCACAGTGGCAGCTTTAAATTGGGCTTGGGTGCCATTGGCCTGACAGAAATAATTAGGGCTGGAGGGGCTAGCAGCAAATTGCAGAGCGGAGCGAAGGGAGAGAGGAGCGGAGTCTGTCCAAGCAGTAAAGCAGAGAAAATAGGAGGCCTAATAAAAAGCACAAACACCTAGGCATACACACACACACAACACCCAACCTGGAGTAATAGCACTAATAATACACACCCACGTAAACTCAAACACACAAACACTGTTGCACATGCACACATACATACACAGGAGGTGTGAAAAGGCATAAACATTGCCTGACACACTGGAGCTTGTACACACACACACACACACACACACACACACACACACAGCTGAGGCGGTCGCTCTGCTGTGGTGTTGAGGAAGGCCCCCCAACACTCTCTCATTATCTCAATATGCAACAGCCATGGATTACCCTCCTACTGCAGTGGTAAGCACTTTCTATAAGGCCTTAACAGATCAGAGCACAGGCAGGGAGAGGGGGGAGCAAGAGAGATGAGGAGGAGAGAATGGGAGAGATAATGGAGGAGAGAAGTGGAGATGGGGAGAGAAGGAGAGGTAAAGGGACAGAGATGTGGTGGGAGTGGAGGACGATGAGGAGGAGAGGATTGGAAAAAAAAAGAGTAGTGGATGGGGGAGATCGAAGAGGAGGCGTAAGTAAGGAAAGACGAGATAGAGGGGGAGCGATGAGAGACAGAAGAAAAGAGAGAAATAGGAAAATAAAAACTAGAACTTATATATCGTCACCCTTTTCACCTAAAATATTGTCAAATTTTAAATATATATGATAATACTGTGACTGCGGATGCTTGCGACACAGGGGATTGAACTTGGAAGGCTGGTCTCTCTAACCAGCATGTTACCTGGTCTTATCATAAGCCCACTGCCTCCCTCAGCTCCATCCTCCTGTGTCTGTGTGTGTAAATCACCTGGTTGGGCTTCAGCAAGTCTCCAGACTGTCTCCCCTCTCATTTGTCCCCATCTTCCCTCGTTCCTCTCTCCCCTCCATTCTCTGAGGGCCTCCTGGAAAGATCTTTCAGACTCCTTCTCATCATACTCTCCTCCCAGAAGAGAGGCAGCAAATCCCTCCTCCTCCTCCTTCCCTTTCTCCTTCTCTTCCATCACGTCTACCTCTCCCTCTCCTTGATGGTTCACAACAAACACCTGCAACAAAAAATAATATCCAGTGGTTTTAGTAGTAGTAGTGCTTGGCTAAACTGTGAGATAATGTCAAGAAGCTTCCCTAAATATCATGTATATTTAAAATGGACAAAGTGTTTGGCACTATAGCACAATTCAACTATGGACACAAAAATCTACTTTTCTGATCTACAAACACAGCACACATTTGTGCCTGAAAAAATTGACAATCTGGATGCCCCAGTTGTTTGTACCTTTGCCTTATTTCATATGCATTAGAGGTGGTGGTTGTTCCAGTGGTGGTTGTGGTCTGGAGCGCAAAATAGAGGGAGGGAAATTGACAGTGGATGTGATCTAGAAATGCTGCAGGCTCGCAACTGTGTGTTGATTCCGCATGCAAGAAATGAAGCTTAGCGTTCGATCAGGAAGGCTACCTCTCTCTCACTACTCTCTCTTCCATTCATAACTTATTATCCAATCAGTTTAAAAGTTGGAGACGAATACGCCCTTTCAGTATTACATCATTACTCATCGTCCAATCACCCAAGAACCATGACAATGTGTAACTGAATAGCTTCAAAACCATTTCATGGACTTTGCAACAGTCTTTATAGTTTGCAGGTGAAATTCCAAACTAGGCAAAGCTCCACCACTGTGGCCAATTAAAAAAGCTTCAACTGTTGGTACAATGACAACGAAGCTCTTCCAAATGACTTAATTCAATCTTTAGGCATCCTGTTTGGTATCCAGAGTGTTTACTGTCAAAGTCATCATTGAGCTCTGTGGTTGTGATGAGTCTGAAATGTCAATCTAACTGTTTTTGGCAAACCTAGGCTGTTGGGGGCCATTTTTAAGTCCAGGGCTACATACGGTTCATCAGCCTGCCTGTGGATATAGCGTCAATTAGTCTGTTTGTTTGAATTCTTTTGAATTGACTCACAGGGTGCAGAGGCTTGTTTGCCACATCTCTACTGTATATTGTCACAGTAAGTAAACTATTACTGGAGACAAATTAAGAGGTTCAATCCAAAATGAGATATCAACCATTTGAAAAAGGATTATGCCTATTGGTACAAAATGATAAAAGTAAACCACATTACTGTTGTGAATCATACAAACTTTGCTTACCAAACAGTTATAGTTTTGCAGATACAATTATCTGTGCTTTTAAATGCTGCCTGATTCATTTCAGGTAGCAACATTTTCCAAAATGGATATATAACATTTTTAGAAATAAACTCTTTAAATGCCTAAAAAATCTGTAAAAACAACAAAGGATCTGCTGTCCTTTAATAAACACATGTGTTATTGTGTTATAACTATGTGTTATAACTTATGACATAAGTGTGTATGTAAAATTTGTCACTGTCACTTTTGGGGAAAAAATAATAATTAGGCAATGTTGGTAAAAATATATATTGTTATATTTTTAACTTGCTCTCAGAACGTGGAAATAACATGGTAATCTCTCTGTGGGGTAACAAACTTGAGCTGGCCCGAGAGGTCGAGAGGTACCAACTAGGTATAGTTGGGCTCACCTCAATGCACAGGGTGGCCTGTCCCATCCAGGTGAGGAGTGAGCAGCTACCCCAAGTGGAGTTCAGGTATCTTGGGGTCTTATTCACGAGCGAGGGTAAGAAGAATAGTGAGATTGACCAACAGTTAGGTGCAGAAGACCGAGCCATAAAGCAAAGCTCTTGATTTAGCGGTCGATCTTTGTCCCGACCTTCACCTATCACCACAAGCTTTGAGTAGTGACTGAAAGAATGAGATCGTGGATACAAGCGGTCGAGATGAGGTTTCTCTGCGGGGTGGCTAGCTTCACACTTTGCGATAGGAGGAGGTTTGAGGAGGAGCTCAGTGATCCGGGAGGACTTCAGTGTCGAGCCACTGCTCATCCACAGCCAGTTAAGGTGGTTCGGGCACCTGGTAAGGATGCCCCCTGGGAGGAGACCCCGGGATAGACCCAAGACATGTTGGAGGGACTACATCTCCCAGCTGCCCTGGGAACACTTGGGGATATTCCAGGAGGATATGGAGGACGTTTTATTGTTGTTGTTTATTGTTGTTAGCATTTGCTTGTATTGTTTCAGGATTGTTACACAATTAATCTTAATTGAGATTGATTAGTTGGATCTGGTTTAATTGGATTGGGACTCATAACCTCTGATCTACATCATAAAGTACATGGTACGTGTATTGGTTCTGAAAAATCAGTATTGGTGCACCTCTAAATAGGACTAACCACAGATAAATCCTCCTGATGACGTGATACTGGCAACATAACTGGTACAACATTTAATAAGCCAATAAATCCATGGCAAATGGGATGTAATCAGTACATAAAAAACAGGGAACAATGGGAATGAATCACAAAAAATGTAATCTCCTTTAGGTTTGAATGGAACGGTTCCACTCAGCAACATGAAATTATGAAGAAACTGGAAAACTATTGAAGACGTGCTACTGATATGGTACCCTGATGATCTTGCCCAGAGTGACTCGCAATGACTTCCACAGTGGAATAAGCTTTGCTTCCTCATCATCCTCATCAACATTACAAGCAACCAGTAACAAGGTCAAAGCCACAGCCAAACCCAGACAAAAGATGTGTCATTTTCAGAACATCTTTGCATGTTTAGTAATAGTGACAACACATCCTGTGATATTTCTTTTCTTTTTTTTCTTAATTTTTCGGAATTTTCCCCCTTTTTCTCCCCAATTTTATATGGCCAATTCCCCTTGCCCCCGTTGCTCTGCCCCCCCTCTGCCAGCCTGGGGAGGGTGTAGACTACCACATGCCTCCTCCGATACATGTGGAGTCACCAGCCGCTTCTTTTCACCCGACAGCGAGGAGTTTCACCGGGAAGGCGTAGCGCGTGCGGAGGAACACGTTATCCCCCCCAGTTCCCCTCCCCGCTGAACAGGCGCCCCCGACCGACTAGAGGGGGCGCTAGTGTAGCGACCAGGACACATACCCCTCCGGCTTCCCACCCGCAGACACGGCCAATTGTGTCTGTAAGGTTGCCTGACCAAGCAGGAGGTAACGCTGAGGTTCGAACCTGCGACCTCAGCGTTGGTAGGCAGTTACTATCCTGTGATATTTCAACATTTCTTTTAAAGAGTATGATGACACTCACTGAGCATCTCATGGGCATCACCTTTTTGTCTTCACACTTCTCTCTCCTTCCTCTTCTATTATCCTCCAACTCTGCTCAATGCCATGTGTGTTTGTGTCAAGAGCAAACTAAACCAAATCAGTAAATGGGCCATTGTAGTAGCTCCTCCCATAAGGAAATGTAATATATGTACATATAGTAAATTTCCATATATGAAATATATGTACATATGAAGGAAAAACATATATGTACATGTATGTACAAACTATATATGAAACCTATTAGAAATTGGAACAATTTCATATATGACACAGCCACAGCCACCAAAATGCATTATACATACATAAACATATTATGTTTATGTATGTATAATGCATTTTGTGACATATATGTCACGTATATAATTATTTATACATATAACATATATGTATTATATACAAATTACACATATATGCATAGCATATTATGTACATATACTGTATGTCTAGCCCATACAAATGGATGGTAAATGGACTGCATTTATATAGCGCTTTTATCCAAAGCGCTTTACAGTATATGCCTCTCATTCACCCATTCACACTCACACACCGATGGTGAGCTACCATGCAAGGTGGGGTTCAGTGTCTTGCCCAAGGACACTTTGACATGTGGACTGAAGGAGCCGGGGATCGAACCTACGATCTTCTGATTGGAGGCCGACCCGCTCTACCTCCTGAGCCACAGCCACCCCATATAAGTAGAGAGTCCTCCCCGTCGGGGAATTGAACCCCGGTCTACTCGGTATACTAACCACTATACTAACGAGGAGAGGCATATGTTTATGTTTATGTTATATATGTTGCATATATGTTGTTTTAATAAACATATATAAATATATAAATTAAACATATATTGTTAACATATATGGTTGCAACATATAATACCATATACAAATTCATACAATACAAATTTTTAATATATGTACATATACAAATTTTACTATGGATATTTCATATATGTTAAAACCTATATCGTCATACATCCAGAGGATGTATGTATGTGGTAATAATATATCGCCTTATATGTAACATATATGGCAGTATCGCTCGCTGATATAGGGGCATATATGTCATATATTACATTTCCGTATGGGCTATCCGCCTGACAGTGTTTTGCAAAGTGGGGTATGAGGAGTAGTGAGTCACTGAATCACTGAATGGATGATTGTAGAGGTTTCCACCCACGCATGATTGTAACTTTTCATCCTAAAACCCACTTCCTCACTTACGCTTGTGTGTGTGTGTGTGTGTGTGTGTGTGTGTGTGTGTGTGTGTGTATTAGTTAGAAATTGAATGGTTGACTGTTGCCACCTACCTGACTGAGTTCAGTGTGGTGTTGTATGAGTGTTGGCCCAGCCTCGATGCCCTGGTCTGGGCTCCACTCTCTTCCTCTCACAACGGTCTGGGAGTCAGGATGCACACTGCCTTTATGAATGGGAATGGGATTGGGACTGGAGGTGAAGTTAAGATTGGTGTTGGAGTTGAGATCGGGGTTGGGATTGGAATTGGGTTTGGAATTGGGACTGGGATTAGGATTGGGATTAGGACTGGTAAAGGTACTGGGATCAGAGCTGGGGTAAATTTGCTTCTCGAAGCAGCTGACAACATCCAGAGTGTTGACATGGGTCTGTATGTCTGTCTGTAAAAGAAGGCCATAGTACATACTGTAAGATGAGATCAACATTATGGTGATTGAATCAAATGGCACCGGCTGGCACCTTAATAATAAATTAGTAAATAATAAATAAAAACAAAGACTGAGAAATATTAGAGAAAGCAAGTTTCTAAAAATGGGTTTTAAGATGTGAAGTCTGAACTGATTTAGCTGACCTATGCTCCTCTGGCAGATTCATGGGCCCTAAGAGAGTACACTCTATCCTCTTTTGTATGTTTGGAAAACTAGGAAGAAGACAACAGTGATCATCAAAATTTACAGGAAAACAAAACTCAATCATCAAATTATGGACAAGAGTTGGATCTGTCATTATTGTTCCTCCAATTAAGATAAGTCTCTTACTAAGCAACCTCCACTTAAGGTACACTAATGACAAGAGGAGGCCACTCTAGATAGCCGAGATGCACCCCGTTTAGAGGGTATATCCTAATCATTCTAAGTGCTTACTCACTGCAAGCATAACCTTGAGTATCACTAAGATGAACTCCATTTTATAGAGTTAATGTATATGCCCTCCTCCTCCTTTATGTAAATGAAACCACAAACAGCCTGTGTGGGATCAAATCGGTAATGTACATCACATGACTAAGCTGGTACCATGCTCCATTTCTAGTGCCTTCACGTTCCAGCCATAAATACCCACAAAGCACTGAGGATCCATTTACAAACTCCACCCAGCCACATGAAACCAAACCTCCTTCCTGCCCTTAAAAAAACAATTACATATAGCCTCCTCAGATATCTCCATATTTTTGGGCAAGGGAGGATGGGAAGCGTACTGCAAAGTGCTGATTGATTTTCTCTGTACCGTGGGCTGAATTCATTATTCTGTTCTATTAATCACCACTGACCAGTAAGGCAGCAGACGTTAACCTGTCTCTAGACTGTTACATCCTGTCCTTGAATGTGTCCGACAGAGCCACAGAGACAAACTGACAGAAAGAGAGTTTTAGAAAAGGCCAGAGAGTTTGAAAGGAGGATGACAGAGAAAGCCAGAGAGACAGATGAAAAAAGGGAAATGGGTTTTCATTACTGAGACTGTAAAAGCGTCAAGAGTATTTAATTTATAGTTCTCACCAATGCTGAGTACTGATATGAAAGCTTTTCTCAATACTGACTGAAATTTATATTTTGGTCATACTATTTTACATTAAATTATATATTATTTTATTATATAATGATATTGATTATATTTTAATAGAACCATTTTAATGGGTAGACTTTAACAGCATCTGAAATCTGAAATCATCTGAAATTTGATTTTGTTGCTAGGCTCGTGTATTGCTGGTATTTGCTAACTAACTTACATTGACACTGGAATCCCTTCATCCAAACCGCCATAGTGTAGTGTTATCACGTTTGCCTAACACACAAAAGCATTTGAAAATGGGTGGAAACAACCTTGTTTCTCTCCTTTAAAGCCTGTACACAGGAACCTCCTGAAGGCATTCTCTGAGGATAGCAGGGTGGCATATTGTGTTGGAAGACCGTCTTTCAGTCTGATTACCCGGGGTTCAAGCATCCCTGCTGAATTGTCCTTGAGCAAGACATGAAATCCCTACCAGTACTAGTTGTGCTGTTCTGTAGCTGACCCTGTGCTCTGACCTCTCTGCTGAGCGGGTCAAGCAAAAATAGAATTTCCCTTTGGGGTTCAAAAGCATATCACAAACACTTTATGCAAGTGAAGCAGAGCAGACTTCATGTCATTCATTTCATTTCCAGCAGTGTCTCAGTGAAACTAATGCTTGCAACCACCACACTATTAAACCCCACTAGGGCTATTTGTAGCTCCATATACTTAAAATAGGATGAGTACATATGTAAAATGTATGAAAATTGAGTTCATCCAGTGTCATCCAAGGTTATGCTAGCAGTGCTTAGCCACAGTGATAGGTTACATCAATTTGATACTATTGCTGGCCTATAGGTTATCTGTTCTCCTCACATGAAATAGATGAATGCACGTAATGTGTATTTCTAACATGTCAGCTGGGGTTAAATCAGCAGTGTTTGCAGACAATATCTTCCATGTTCAGTGTGTTTATCTAGCAGAGTACCTTTGACATTCACTCTACTTGCGTCTACTTTTTATGGTTAGTTATAGGCTATATAGAATATCACAAGTAAGCATTCTGAAGTCAATTTAGTACACTTGATCACATGATTGAAAATTACCTGACATAAGTGTGAGTGTGTGAGGCTGGTACAGAAGCTGACGAGGCACTGATGAAACCCCCAACACAGTGTAGTGATGAAATTAATATTCTTTCTTTCTTTCTCTAACTCTCTCTTTCCTTCACTTGTTCTTTCTAAGGCAAATGAAACAGGATTAGCAGAGAAGAGAGAGATGCCTGCGTCAGCTGCGTGTGTATAATCCCCAATCTCTATGTCCTGCCAAAACACACAGTTGAGTGTGTGTGTGTGTGTGTGTGTGTGTGTGTGTGTGTGTGATTGAAAGAGAGTATGTGTATGTGCATTTGTATGAGCCTGTATGTCTGTTTGAAATGTTGTGTGTGCACTTCTATGTATGCGTCACTATGTGAGTGATGTGTGTGTGAAGACAGAGACAGAGATGAAGACTGAAAGAGATATACAGAGAGAGAGAGGTCTTGTGTCGTTTCTGTGTGTGTGCCCTTTTTGTCTATGTAGCAGTCTGTCAGTGTGTATGACATTGTTCCATCATGTTGGCTAACCAGTGACATACCAGCACACGCACATACACACTGAACACAGAGCTAGCTATGGTACCTGCACTGTGTTGCACCAAGGCTAGTTAGCATTGCTGTATTCTGGACACAAACACACAGAAAAGCTTTCACCGCAAGCATTCACCGATACACAGTTCCAGTCACATGTACGCACATGCGAGCACACACACAGAAAAACCTGCATGCACTCATGCACAGGTGCAGACACAAACACACATTTGGATATATAGTAACACATAGGCAGTGTACGCACACGCACACAAAACGCATAGCACAGCACAGCGCATTTTTGTGGAGTACTCTTGGATGAAAATAATAGCACCCAAGAAAACAATAACTAGAAGGGAAGCCGGCAAACTCACACACAGCCCTGAAAAAATAGTACAGCTAGCAGAAAAAAAGATAGGGGCATATAGGCCAACTATAGAATAGAGTAACCACACACACATACAAACACACACAAACATACACACACGTACACACAAACACACAAAAGCACCTAGTAGCCATGAAAACACAAAGCAAGAGAAAATGAAAACCTGCGTTCCAAATGTTAAGACTCTTCATACAGTCAATCCCACCTAATTGGAATTGTTTGGAGATGGAGGTCAAGTGTTTGACTGACTGAAATACACTGAAATACCACTCCAAAACCTTGTCAAAATATGAGTTGTGTGCATACGCTGGTCCAAAACACCCTATTAATAGAAGGTATTTTGACAACATTGCATATTTTTCTCATTATCCTCATTTGGTGTAAGTTTTGATGAATGAGGTTTGCTAATAAAACTGCTTTCCATACAAATTTGCTATAATAGTCTATTGCTTGATAAATATGGCCCATTGTTTGTTGTATTCTTTTGTGTCTATTACATGCCATAATCAGGATTCACTGTCAGGTGTGTTTACTATTCTGTAGGACTGAACACAGGTTGTAATGACATAAATTGTCTTATCCAGAGAACACCAACATCTTACTACAGTTTCGTGTCAGCAGATGAGTTAATCACATTCATCATCTCTGACTTTCTTAAGTAGTCAGCATCAGTTATTACCACAATATATATTCCAGGCAGAACCAGTCTTTCACTTCAGAGACCCACACATGTGTGCCAGCTTAATTAAACTCACTGCCATTGACCTGGTGTCTGTCTCTCTATCTCATCTTCGACTGAAGTCCTGGGTTGATTGCTGCCTGAGGCCTTCACAGTCTGATCAAGCTCCACACCAGCCTGTTCTCTGCCTCTACAGCATGTGTGTGTGTGTGTGTGTGTGTGTGTGTGTGTGTGTGTGTGTGTGTGTGTGTGTGTGTGTGGAACGAGAATGAGCTTGTGTGATCAAGCGTGGGCATTTGTTAATGAGGGACATCCATTTTGTTACCAGGCAGCAAGACCCAGCAGAAACCAACACACACACACACACTGACCTGGTAGAAAAGACTGCACTCAGCAATATGTGTGTGTTTGTGCATGTGTGTGCTGGAGAAAAGCGATAGATAGATAGATAGATAGATAGATAGATAGATAGATAGATAGATAGACGAGGCGGGAGACAGAAAGTGAGAGCGAGGAAAGAAAGATGAGTGCTTGAGATAAGTAGAGAGTCAGAGATGCAAGAAATGCAAAAGAGAGAATGAGTGAAGCAGAGGAGGAATGGGAGCCGCAGAGATATTATTGCGAGTGCGTGTATATAAGTGTGTGTGTCAGAGAGAGAGACAGACAGAAACAGACAGACAGACAGAGAGAGAGAGAGAGAGAGAGAGAGAGAGAGACAGTCTTGATGTACATGGGGCCATGCTCACCTGAATAGGGATCATTCTGTGGAGCTTCAGTGCCCCCTTCTGGTGGAACCTGGCAAAGCAGCCAATGCAGTAGTCCTCTCCGCATTCAGCACACATCTACAATACAGAAATCCACAACACTGTCAGGGCTCCGTGTGTGTGTGTACTTGTGCTTGTTTGTGCGTGTGCCTGTTTGTATGAATGAGTGAGAGCGTGAATGATTGAGTGAGACAAAACGTTTGTATTTGTGTATGTATGTTTATGTGTCTTGGTGAGAAAGAGAATGAGTGAGAGAAAAGAGACTGTGTATGTGCGTGTGGTGTGTGTAATTATCTGTGTTGACAAGCAGAAGCTTGAGTGATATTTGTTAAAGATTAAAACCTGAAGCTGGATATCTCCTCCTTTACTCTAACCTCAACCTTGCCAAACAAACTTTGACAGGAGGGATCAATATTGAAATTGCTTCCCTGGCACCAGGCTGTGGTGCACGTGTGTGTGTGTATACCCGTATGTGTGCCCGTGCATCTGTGTGTGTGTGTGTACACGTGTATTTGTGTGTGTAAGGGAATGCATCTTAAGGGAGGTCATTATCGTCTCTATCTGTGAGAATCCGGTCTTATTAGAGGGGAGAAGTCCTTGCGTCAGCAGGATGGGGAGATAGGCCTAGACCGGGTGGACAGAGCAGACAGGCAAGGCCAGGAGGAGTGGAGATAGCGAATGAGAGGACCGAGGCTCCTTAAAATTCAAGAAACAACGAACAGTCAAGAGGCAGCCATCATTCCTTCATGCTTGCCCTCATTTGGCATACAGGTTTAATTCATACCATACCAATGTGACTTTTCTGTAAGGGTGTTTTCCACTTCTCCTGCATATTCCTTTTCTAACTCACGTACCTTATGTACTAAACTAACTATACTACTTATTCACCTATTTATTTATTGCTTTTTGTGATGAATAATGGCTAATAAGCTAAACTAACCATTAAAAGTTCTACAACGATTCGTTGTGGGTCTATGGAGGTCCTACAGTTCAGATCTCTTCCAGCAGGTTCACCGCTTCTCCTGCCTCCCTCTTTCCTTTCTCTCTCTGTTTCTCTATCTCCTTTTCTCTCTTTTGCTTTCTCCTTTTCCTTCTTGTATGCTCCCACACTATTCCCCTCTCCACTCCCTCTCCCCCTTTCAGTTCTTTCATTGTTTCTTTCTTTCTCCCTCTCTCCCACATGTCCGTATGTGTGAGCGAGCCTGTGTGTGCGTGCACGCGCATGCAAGCCTCCAGCTGTGACATTGTTCTTTAATGGTCCTATAAAGCAGGGCCTCATTTCCCCACTCAGGTCTAGGGATAAATTACAGCCTCTCCCCAGGGACATGGCATCCCCATCAGGATGCAAACGGAATATCACTATCCTCTCCTGTGCTGCACAGAGGGAAATGAGGCCTTCTCTCTGCCTGGATAACTCTGGAATACCGCACAAGGCTATCTATCTATGGTGTGTGTGTGTGTGTGTGTGCGCATGTTTGTGACCCAGTGTGTGACTGTGGTAAGTAAGCAAGACTGAGGTGTGCATGACTCTGTGTCTACGTGTGTAAGTGTGTGTGTGCGTGCATGCACCTTTGTGTGCTTAAGTGCAGTTCCAGACAGAATGGCACAGACAGTCGTAACGCTTCCCATTATTGCCATCATTATAGGGCACAAGGGCTATCCAAAATGTGTGTGTGTGTGTGCGTGCGCGTAGCCTATGTGCCTGCCCAGACTACCATAAGCATAGCCATTAAGCCCATCTCTATGGGGCACTGGGGGCATTGGGCCTTTCATTGGACAATTCAGAGCCATCATCATCAAACGCACTATCTAGCAAATTACCACATTACATTTAAAGGCAATGTGGCGCTGCGCTTAAAATAACTTATTCCACAACAAAAGGGGCAGAAAAATATTGGCTGTCAGCTCAACCCACTCAACCCCGATCTCTATTAGTCTCTCTCTCTCTCTCTCTCTCTCTCTCTCTCTCTCACTCTCACTCTCACTCGCATTGGTTACTTAAATTATTCCAATTCCAATACTAAACTCTACTGGATACATGGTCAGAGTTGTGCATCAATGTACCTCACATTCACTAATACTCACACACACACACACACACACAGACATGATGTTTCATTTCTTTCTTTCTGTCTCTCATTCACACGCACAGTTCCAGTCCATTATCACACTGCAGTCGTGAATGGGGGGAGAGAGAGAGAGAGAGAGAGAGAGAGAGAGAGAGAGAGAGAGAGAGAGAGAGAGAGAGAATAAACAATGGTGCCCTCAGAGGTCTCCAGTATCGATGGATGGATCCAGCTAAACTGTTATCAGTGTAAACACAAACACACAAATAGACCAACAGATTGAACAGCGGAAGGGGAGAAAGAGAGAGAGAGAGAGAGAGAGAGAGAGAGAGAGAGAGAAAGAGAACCATAATGGAGGATGGAGAGGAATCAAGACATAGGGAAATAGGGGCGAGGGGGAATTCAAAGCATATATGAAGAGAAAGAGACAGAGAGACAATTAATGCAAGGAAAGAAGCCAACTGGAATGAGAGATTTGTGTGTGTGTGTGTGTGTGTGTGTGTGTGTGTGTGTGTGTGTGTGTGTGTGTGTGTGTGCGTGTGTGTGTGTATACCAGTCCAGCGGTCTTGACTTCACACTGTCCACAGATCTTTCCCCTCAGCCTGTGCTTTCTGCCTGTCAGAAGACTGATGGTGGGGGGTGGAGGCGCAGGCGGAGCTGGATTGAAAAGAGGGAGTGTATCCACACACACATATGGACACACACACATATAATAATCGAATGGCGGTATAAGGAGGGTCCAGCATATGTAGGGCTACTTTTGACCAATAACTTGATTATAGAACTAGTTGAGATTTTCAGCCATTGTTGCAAAATGTATACAACAACAAAACACATGGGATACATCACATTATGTCTCATTTCATATGGCAAATACAGTTTTTGACCGTTATTGGTGCTGTATAGTTAACACTTCACATAAGCACACTTTAAAACCTTTAAGTGATTTTCTGTCTCAGGCTTCTTTAAAACAGGCATGCATTCTCAATGCCAACAAAACTGAGATGTTGGTTATTGGACCAGCTGGATATAGATATCTGTTTGAGAAAACTACTCTAAATTTTAATAACTGTAATCTCCCAGAGTCCCAAACCTCGTAGTTAAATTCAACCCTAACCTCTGCCAGATTTTAAGGTGTTTCTACTTAAGGTGTTTCCACTTTCTACTGGCACCATCCTGTTTATCAGATGTTGTTGCACCATATATACCGCCATGTGCTCTCCGATCACAGGACGCTGGCTACCTATCTATCCCAGCAGTCAAAAAGAAAACTGTAGGTAACAGAGCCTTTTCTTACCGCCCTACTGATCTTTGGAACAGAGAGAGGCAAGCTATTGAAATCTTTAAGTCAAGGTTAAAAACCTATTTATCCTCTTCAGTTTGACTAAACTGAGCCTTGCCATGCACAGGGTCAACTACAGCCTTGTTAGGGAGTGAAGCCCTTTGGGACTGTAACTGTGATTAAGGGCTATACAAATAGATTTGATTTGATTTGATTTGATTTGATTTGATTTGATTTGATGGATCCACCCTGACACTGAATCCCTACCACACTGAATCCCTACCAGCCCCAAAGGGCGCTGTTCTGTAGTTGACCCTGTGCTCTGACCTCCATGTGGAGGCTGGAAAGAGAATCTCCCTACAGGTATCATTAGAATTTCAACAGAACCAATGGTTTTTGAATATCTGGCAATGTCAAGTTTATCCCTACGTGTAAACCACAACAGGTGAAGCCCTGGTTGTGGTGTTAACTACTCACCTGTCAATGTTTCATCCTTCAGCACTCGGATCTTCACCTTTCCTGCTGACAGCTGCTAGGAAAACAAGGGGTAATCAAGGCCTAACCCTGGAAGTGTTAGTACACACAAACACGCACGCAAGATTTCTTACACACACACAAACACACATCATATACACACACACACACACACACACACACACACACAATTCCTCTTGTACCTTTTGGACTCTATTCTCCTTGTTCCTCATGTCACTGTTTGTCAGAGCACTGTTGTTCAGAGCACCAGACTGACCAGACTTCCATCTAAACCCTCCTAACCTCCTAGACATACAGAGAGAGAGAGAGAGAGAGAGAGAGAGAGAGAGAGAGAGAGAGAGAGAGATGTTGCAACATTTTCACAATTTGAGAGATACAAAATTGCAGCCAGATAAAGTATGTCTCTGATCTGTGATATGGCTCTGATTATGTCTCTGACCAAATGAGCGGAGAAACAGTGATTACATGATCATTGTTTGTGATAAAGGGCTATATAAATAAACTTGACTTTACTTGAAACTTGACAATAAAGCAAAATTAATTTAATTGAGACAGACAGAGAGAGAGAGAGAGAGATTAAGACAAAAAGACAGAGAGAGGAGAGAATTCAAATTCTAAAATACCTTTATAGTTACAATCCACGCAACAGTGCAAACCAGAACAAACCCTTTCTCAACCTGAGCCTTGAAAGTTGGTAAAAGATGTAATGAAACTCAGAACAAATGCACTTCCAATCCAATGAAATGAATGAAGACCTTTTGAAGTATTTTAATAACAATAAGAAGCTATGTATGGCATTTAAGAGAGGTAGGGTACCTATGGGTTACTATGCGACCAACAGAGCTTGGCTTTAAGTAGAGGAGAAGGAAATAATGTTGAGAGCAGGAAAATAAATCTCCATTAGAAAGGCATAGCAGAACTACATAGCTAAATCCTAAATCCCTCTGCCTCATCCCTGAAAAAAATTATTAAAAAAAATGTCACATTGTTCTTGAAAACAAATTTAATTTGTTTAATTTATCACAATAACATGGTCCTTGTGTTGTCCAGAGGCATTCGAACAGCAAGGGAAAGCACTTTGGAACATGCCTTTACACTTACAAAAAGTTTGCTTGGCCTACATGAATTATGCACGTTTACAATGTCATATGGGCTTACATTTTCACATTGCGTGGTTTGGTCTAAGACGGATGTTTTGAATGGAAGGATGTTTTCCATCTCTTCCTAGACAATAGAGGTCTATTAAACCTTTCACATAAAATATCAAGGTAAAAGGTTACGCAAATTATACATACTCAAACACGAACACACAGGCACAGACATGCACACATACACGCACACGCACACATAGACACAAACACACACACACACATACGCAGGACACTCCTGTCAGACGGAGAGCGGAAGGTTCCTCATTTAGACATGTGAGTTATTCATGCTCGTGTTGTTGAATTATTTATGCTATTTATACTATTGTGATGTCTGGCTGTCTTTGAAAGAAGTTTGTTTTGGATTGAGCTGGCAGCCTGTCAAGGCACAGGAGGTAGGACTCTATTTGTGTGTTTGTGTGTGTGTGTGAGTATGTGCGTTTGTGAGTATGTGTGTCTATGTGTGTGCATGTGTATTTGCATGACACTCTTGACACCCGTTGTTGCGCTGTGCTGACACTGAGGGTGGTCGTCAGGTAGTCACCCTGGCGACATCACCTTGGCAACTGGACTGTCGCTAGGGGAGACAGGTGAGGCACACCCCTGTTGGCGCAGGGTGTCCCCTCGACACACACAACCTGGAGAAAGTGTGTGTGTGTCTCTCTATGGACTTTGCATTAGTGAAGATCTCATCACTTCTCTCGCACACAACTGTGACACATACACATGCCCACACACACACACACAAATCAGTAAATAAACACACACCTTTAGAAATAATTGCGGCCAAAGAAAGTTATTCTAAACATACAGACACAGACACACTTGAACAATCTTTCGCAATCTGTCTCTCTCTTTCTCTTAAAAACATACACACAAACACACACACACACACAAACACATTTCCAGCTGAGCCCATTGCATAGAATGTGAGTGCTTTTGGCAGACCACTCCAGACTGTAGAGTTTAATCAGCACAATGAACCTTCTACTCCATCACTCTTAACTAGCATTACAACCACCAGTGTGTGTGTGTGTGTGTGTGTGTGTGTGTGTGTGAAAGAGAGACAGAGTGAGACAGACTGTGTGTCATTATACTGGATTCAGTCAATGACAAAGGCAGCAGTGCAAAGTGTGACACCCACTGATCTGGCTGGAATCTCCTGTTGTTAAAGACACACACACAGACACATGCACGCATTACTATCACACATTGCTATTCACCTTTCACTGTCTAGCCACATGAAATGGAGAGCAGACGGCAACATCTGAGTCACAGTGTGCATATTGGGAACAAACATCAACAACCCGACACCAAATGCCAACTAGTCAAAAATAATTTCTTCATCAGAGTCAAACTCAAAGAAGCAGAGTGAGGAGTACACTTTCACAGTAGCCTTGAGCAAGCTCATATATGGCATTGGAAGGAGGAGAAATGCCAAATGATTCAATGTTAACACCACCTGTCATACCTGGACACACTCAAACCTGAGTCACTCTAGACAGGCACAAGGACACACACAAACACACACATCCACACACACACACACACAGCTATCACCTTTAACTGTCCTACCTCACCCTAAGGGAGAACTCACAACACCCACGTCTCAAACACACACACATGAAAATGCACACACACTTTGAAGTCTAATGCCAAAGTAACCGTGTCACCTCTCAATTCCCTCTTTGCCAGAGTGAGAGGAGATGGCAGGGCAAAAGCAGGGAGAGCTGGGATAGCAGAGAAACTGACCAAAGGCAAGATAGATTCAGACATAGATTACAACAGACACAAAGGTTGACACACTTTAGCCCAGCATGGGCACTATCACGTTACAGGATCAACACACAGATGCATGCACACGCACACACACACACGGACACGCACACACACACACACAAACAGAATGAAACTGGAAGGAAGGAGGGAAGGAAGATATGGTTGAACAAATGAGCAAATGAATAAAGGAGAGAAAGAACAGAGGGAAGAAGGCAGACAAGAAGGAAGGAGCAAGGAAGGAAGGACCAAACAAACAACCAAACAGACAAATAAGGGAAGGGGCAGAGAAAAAAAGGACGGGAAGGAAGTATGGGAGGATGGAGAGGAGGAATAAAGGAGAAAGTACAAAGTACAAAAGGAAGCACAGATGTAAGCTATGAACGAAGCAATGAAAAGAGACAGCAAAGGAAACACGAAAAACGGGAACTTCAACTGTACTTTTAGATAAGACAAGAGCTAGTGTCTATAAGCCGTGTAGGACTGTAGACAAAGCTACATAAATCGGCGACTCGGGCAGGCCAAAACAGAGAGTGATGTACTACGTTTGACCCAAGCCGCCGGCCTGGCTTTATTATCGCCTGTGTACTCTTCACAAACTGATTATACCACATCTCCTCTCAGCAAACTTAATTTGTTGTGTGTGTGTGTGTGTGTGCGTGTGTGTAGCCCAGGTATAAGACAAAGATGAACAATCTACAACACATCTATTCCGGCAGCCGTGCAATCTGAGAGACAAAGAGAGAGAGAGAAAAAGAGAGTGGTGTATAACACAGACACAGAGAGTATGCCGCACAGCACAAGCATAAGTCACAGCTTGAAGACATACATAGAGTAGAGGCTTGTCAAACGCACACTGGCATGCTCTGAGAGAAAACACAGGTGAGAGAGGAAGCTACAGTGAAAATCCATGTGACCTGTACATTATACATAGGAAAACCTGGTTATTTTGTCCCCAATCTCTCGCTCTCTCTTTTTATCCTCTTTTCGTTTCCTTCCCTCCCATGTCTTTATGTCAGAGGGGGACTGATATATTGACTTTCTCTTTTAAATTTCACCTGTTCCCCCCCCCTCTCTCAATTACCCTCTCAATCGCCCACACTCTTACATTCACACTATACTACTTTACCCTATTCACACTCTCTCTATTTGAGCCAACTGCCTATTCACACACACACACACACACACACACACACACACACACACACACACACACACACACTCTATTGCTCCCTCTGTCACGCAGAAGAGAATACTGAAGAGTATACTGTAGCGAGCAGACATGGAGCTTAAGCAGTGTCCCTATCATCTAGCAGAGTGGAGTGTGTGTGTGTGTGTGTGTGTGTGTGTGTGTGTGTGTGTGTGTGTATTGATTAATGAACACAAGACAGACAGAACCCAACCCCTGTAGTTCCTTCTGTAAACAGCAGAGTGATTGGAAAAGAGGAAACACTCCTATGCTCTCAATCTAACCCTTCTTAGCAAACAACACTCTCACACACACACACACACACACACACACACACACACCGTTATTTATGTATGACTAGTGTCCCTCTTTTAGGAAACCATGCAGACAAACACACACAAGCACACACCTTGTCGTATCTTGGGGCCAGTGGAGCGGTAAATGTTGCAGTATTTCAGTGTGACAGGAAGCATTGTGTTTATGTGTTTATCGTTTGTGCAGCCGGGACAAGACGGCCCTCTCCCCATACTGATGTATGGCTTCTTAATTAGGGTTGGGCCTCAAATGAGAAACTAGTGGTTATTCACTCACTCACTCACTCACTCACTCACACACTCTCTCTCTCTCTCTCTCTCTCTCTCTCTCTCTCACACGCACACACACACACACACACACACACATACACCAACTGCATCCCCCGAAACAATTAATACATTGTCCTCCAATTATACTCTATTAATTTCCTTGTATGATGATGTATGAATTTGAACTAACAGAAAAACATTATGTCACATCATGACATACCTCAACTCTTAATCACTGATGGTTAACTATGCTGCCTGTCAGTGTGTGTAGGTGTGTGTGTGTTTGTATCCTTGTGGCTGTGGCTATATGAGCGGGTCTTTGTGTGTGATATACGTACTATGCCTCTCCCTAAAGCTGTCCTTTGAGTTAAGTGCTCATATATTGTGATATATGCCCCTATTACGCCGTTCTCCATAATTCACATTGGGTTACACATCTCAGCGTTATTAATGAAATGAAAGGAGGCAACGGAGAGAAGGAGGATAAAACAATTGCATTAATAACCAATGTTTGTTTTCACTCTGCAAATTAATTTCCTACCCACACTGGTCAAGACGCCCCTCAATCCAAATTTGTTGGATAATAGTCATAGTAATGGACCAGGTAAATATAATGCAATGGAGAAAGCAAATAAATAAGTGTGTGTGTGTTGTCCCCAATTCATTTTTGAATTAATGTGAAGATGAATATGTATTTTCTACCTCTCTTACATGCACACACACACACACAAAATTACTAGTGATGGATCATAATAATCATGTAGTTGCATTTGTGTGTGTGTGTGTGTGTACACGCTCTTGGCTGTATCTGTATTCCCCCGTCATAGTGTGTTGATGTAATCTCTCGCTGTGACAACCTCTCATAATTCATCTAAACTTGACGTCCATGATGTAGTAATGGTAGATATGGGCCTACGACAGCCAATATGTCACTGACATACATCTACACTCACTTTATAGGTACCTTTTATCAGTGAAGCCTGGTGTTATATTCTGCCCACTGTCAAATCAAAAGAGGATTTCATCCTTTTTTTTTTTTTTAAAGATATCAAGATAGAGAAAACATAATATATTTTGGAACGATCACACTTATGGTCACTTATCTTTTGACAAGTTGAGGATATAAAGGAATGGTGGAGACTCTAACAGTGATTACTGTCTCCAATTCTTGTGATCAATGTGCAAAGTGACTCAGGCAATTTTATTCCATGAAGGCCTGGTATACGCAGCGCTGTGCCCTAGGAAAATAAATCTACCGAAAGAGAGATCATAATCACAAGCTATTCCTATGATCTTGTGCAGTTTAGCCTAGATTTGTGAATATGAACAAGTCTCTCCTAAAGGTGAAAAACAAAAGAGCGAAAACCCCAGTCTGCAATGTCATCGCGCTTCTCCACTGACATCGGGGGGCTATGGGAACAAATACCGGTTCAGATTTGTTTACACTTACTGGTTGGAAAATTTAATTTAGATGTGAAACCTCAAACATCCTAATCTACAAAGTCAATCTTGTATTCATTGTCACAGCAGCAGCTTTTGGTTTTATCTGTAAAGGACATTACAGATGGCCATTTTTTAACTTAAGGAGAGAGTTCATGTCCACAAATGTTCAGAGCTGTATGAAATCATGGCAATAACATATGGTATCTGTTTTATGGTCGAAGTCTCTGGAACAACATATAGAACTGAAACCTATTGAGTGTTGAGTCACTTTCACCTTTATTATTGTCTAGGCCTCCCTTTAAAGATGAAATAAATACATGAGAGGTATTTACATGAAATAAACACAAGAGAGGTATGATTCTCTGTAAATTCCTTGTCTGCACTCTGTGCTAAAGAGTTGGGGCAGCTATCGTAAGGGGTAATGATAACAAATATAGGCCTAATTAAAATTAAAAAGGAAAATAATAAAGGTAGTTGCGTATAATTATTACCTTTGTATTGGCAAAAAAATCACCTTTTTAGGAATTGATAAATTTTTGTATATTACAGTGCATTATAATTGTTTATTTTTTCACATGTGGGGGAACAACATTGGCTTTTAATTCCAGTGAAAGGAAACAAGTTAAACTTGCATGCAAGTTGTTAGGTACAAGTTTCTGTCGGACACCAATGACCTTTAGCATTGTCCACTTCCCATGGGCATTGGTCTACTTTATCTACGAATAGCTTTTTCATCTCCTTTTTTCCCTTCCTTAGTAACCTTTGCTTGACCTTTACAGGTAGATAAGTCATTGACCTCTCTCTCGCCCTCATTCAGTCTCCTCCACACTCCGTCTCTATTACTCTCTATTACTACGTCTCCATATGTTTCTCGCCACATGCTCTATTACAGCTGCGGCAGTCTTTTTCCCTCCTTCCCTACCTCCTTTACTGCCTCCTCTCTTTCCATTACTCACCCTCTCTGCTCCTTCTTCCTTTGAACTGTTACAGTCTCAACTTGATGTTTCTCTGCATTCTCTGGGTGTTAAGCCCTCTATCTCCCCTCTCTGTGTTCCTCTCTACTTCTACTACCAACGCTCTCTCCTCTCTCTCCTTGTTTATGTTTTCCCTCAGCAGTTCCTCTAACGTATATTTATTTTGCTCACCCTTTTTCCCTCTTTCTCTCCTCTCGCCCCAACTCCCTCAACCTCTCTGCTTCCCTCTCCTCTCCATCTCTCCCCATCCATCCATCCCTCCCCTATTTCCCTACATTGCTCACCATCTCTTTTTCTTCTGCCTGCTTGTGCTCTTCAAACTGTTACAGTTCTAGTTCTAGTCCATGCCTCTCTTCCTTCCCTGTCTACCTCCTTTCCCCATCACTTTGTCTCTACCTCTCCCATTTCCTCCCTCAACCAACCTCACTTCTTTATCTCTACTGTTCATGTCCATTCTTACTTCAGCTGTTGCAGTATCTCTCTCTCTCTCAGGGATATGAATCTCCACCCTGTCTGTATTCCTTCTATCTTTCAGCTACTGCAGTACCTCCTGTATGTATTTATCTCGTTCCTTCTCTTTCTTTCCTCCCTCACTCCCTTTTTAACTCACCATATCTCCAGCCTGTTCATTCTGTCTCCCCTTCCTTCTTACATCTGTCACCATTTCTTCTTTACATCACTAACTGTTTCTGTGTTACTCACCCTCTCTCCTCCTTCTCCCTACTCATACTCTCTTTCAGCTGTTGCAGCGTCTCCTCCATCTCTTTGCTCTCCTGGGCCAGAGTCACCGTCTCCATGCGTAGCTCTTGCAGGTTCCTATGGCAACACACACACACACACACACACACACACACACACAATCAACAACAATCAATCATACAAATTACCTACTCCATCAGATCGGAGAGTCAGGGTTTCATCAATCTGTTCAATTCATCTGCGGCTCTCGCAGATCCCTGTTGCCATGCCTGATCAATACTTCAATCAATTAGTCATTGGATCAGGGTACCACCTAGCCAGACATCAATTCAGTCAATTACCTGTTAGAGAATGAGAAACTACAGTAGGAGATTGGAGTCAATCTAACAGTGGGCAATATGAAGGAAACGACACTTTAAAGCCATGTTAAAATACACTGGAAAGCCATCTATTATAAAACATATAGGTCACAAGGTTTATCTTACCTGTAACTCTACTTAGTGCGATACCCACTCTCTGGCCAAAATTTCACTGGGAACTAATAGGAATGGTATGGATATAGCAGCCAAATAACCCTGATGGGCTAGTACCAAATGTGTTAAATTACATAATTGATCTTAACTCATCTTACCTGGCATTGAGCTTGACAGATCTGGCCTTGTTGTTAGGAAGCACTACAAAGTCATTTAAATTCATGGCTCTTCTTACTGGGGGCTCAGGTAGTCCTCCTGTGTCTCTGACGGTGCTTTTACAAAGAGTCTCTCCTGTATTAAAACAGTAATGGCATAAAACTAAATCACACACTGCCATAAATGAATAATGCTGCAATGAACTAAGCAAAATAGCAGTTAAAACAAGCAATCCAGTGCATTTAAATTGTGTCTGTGTGGCGTACTTATACTCTTGACAAATTGCTGGCAACTCTTTCAGGCCGTAAAAGCCAATTAAGGAAATTAGCCAGCAAGACAGGGTAGATATTATTATTATATTGAAGTAGCCGCACCTGCTAGCAACTGAATTGCTAACTAACTGGTTTACATCAACTAACTTTAGCAAGAGTCAACTAGCTACTAATGGTGGCTAACCTTGAACTCAACTATCAAGATAGTTCACATCCTATTCCACCATGTAAAATACATTGTCCGCTAGATCATAACAGAGTAGGGTAAAACTGTCTAAAATCTGAATATAAGTGAATAGTCATGTGGCAGGATGGCTACCTAATCTGTTGAGGACTTTCAGGTGACATAGCATGCCCTCTAGCAGCCATATCAGAGGCCCTCGGCTATTTGTCAACAATGGCTGAGAACAGCTGGCTGCGTATCTAAATGTAGCCTACAACTTGGCTGTCTCAACAGAATTCAACAGACATGACTGTTTTTGATGGGGAACTGATCATTTCGTCACTGATTTTGTGTTTTGATTATGTCACCTTGTTAGCTAGTTAATCATAGTATCTGGCTAGCTAACTATCACTGTCATGTTAATGGATGATTTGCAGTACTAGCTATCGTATCTAGTAAAGCTAGGCTGCTGGGGTAGATCATAGCATGGGGAGGGAACGTTCAAAAGTGGACGGGCTGGACGTAAACAAACAGGACAAGGAACGAGAGGAGAGAGATGGAGTGGAGGGAGCAGAGAGAACAGAGCACCCAGAAGGAGGAAGAAAGGAGATTCTCAGGTACCCAATGTAGCAGAGGTTTCTTGGAAAAGCTTAGACAGTATACTTATTGATGTTTAAAATATAGAGCAAAACTTAGAAGGACATCATAGCCAATAGAGCTGAAAAGGGGAGGAGGGAAAACAAATCAGCAAATCTATGGTTAGCTAACTAACAGGCTGGCTGTCTTAACATCAGACGGATATATCTGTGACAACGTGATTATTCCCTGGTCAAAAAACATTTCTATACCATGTCTATATGCTTTGCAGTTTCATCACAAATCTCCTCGTAACTACGGCCAGCGCCGTTATGGAGGTCCAGTGGAGAATTGGTTCTGCGCAAATAATGCCTAAATAAATAACCTGACAAGAAAATATCTCAAGAAAAAGAGATACCGGAAAAAGACTGTTGTGGAGACAGTGTAGGCAAATTCAATAATGTTAAGTAAGTAAAAGTCACTAGTCTCATAAGGTAGATTTCTCTGTAAATTCAGGTTACCTGTGACACTACTCACTTAAGAGAGAGCGCTGCCAGCAAAACAAAATCTATTGCTTCGTTTTGTTATTGTAAGACATGTTGTCTATGGAAAAGCACCTAGCCGCTAGTAAACCAGTGATCGGTCTTGGTTAACTGAATGTGAGACACTCTCCTTGACTACCAGTCAAAAAGTCTAGTCTAGTCTGCCTACGGGAATTTAAGCGACGTCGGAAGTAGACAGGGGTGAAACCTCTCGCTTCGCCTGAACACTTTCTGACTAGAGTCAACTAGCTAACGTTAGCCACCTGTTGCATCTGTCAGCTACGCCAGTCAGACAGACAGCTAGAAAACTGAAAGCTAGAGCTAGCATGTCAACTATCCAAGGTCTCTGCTGAGAATACTTACCACTGTCCTTCGACTTTAGTGTTTACAAGACTGGAAGGCCTTTAACTTTTAAATTTTCAATTCAACGTGCTTTATTAGCATGGAAGCAAATAAATAAATTATAAACATATATATTTAATAATTCATATTTCCATTTCAATATTTTATATTTCTTTTCAGGAGTTCGCCAGCGGAAAGCTCCTCGTCAGTCTCAGCTGTGCTCAGAGCGTTTGTGTTGGTTACCGTTTCTATGGCTACCAACACCTCTCTCGCGATAGTCCGGTGGGGGGTGGGGTGTCACCATGCGTGCCGGGGTTTTGTATTTATTTATTTATTTGTTTACCCTCCCTGAATTTGTTGATTAATCTTCAACTTTTTAAAAGATTTATGCTTTTGTTTGTAAAGGGAATAAACATCAGATTCAAAGACATCAAGTCCCCTATTGCCTCAGTAATCATGGGCAGCGGGAATTCCCTTCTAATTAAAATCCTCACAGCATCAAGATAAATTTTATAGCTCTGATTAGAGCTTTGAACCCCTCGTTATTTTCTTTCAACAGACTTTAGATTTGTTTTTAGTCATCCAAGATGTTGTTCAGATCTTTCATGTTGACAAGCATTTGAGATCAGAAGCGGAATTAATTTCCCATTAGCCCCATAATATAAATGTGCTGGAATGAATTTGATAGCAGGAGAGTGAGGGATCCTGTGTGTATGTGTGTGCACATGCTGATATCTTTGTATGTCCACAGGTCCATACGTGTGTGTGCAATTTTGCAATTTGGTCGAGGTGTGTGTCTGTGTCTCCCATAACAGTGTGGCAGGTCATCCATCCATACCTCATTTGTATTCTGAGACAAAAGAAACTTTCTGATCTGCTATTGCAAAGGCTCTCTTCTACTTCGGGCCATGGCCCTTCCGTCTCTACCTCCCTCCATCTCTCTATCCCTCCTTCCCGGTCCCCCTCCAAATGACCGGAGGGCAATTACGGCTCGGCAAGCATTTAACACACCTCTGCCTCATTCCTAAATCCTGCTTTTGCGCTCGCTCTCTCATCCTCTCTCACTCTCTCCCTCTCTCCATTGTTGGCGCGTGACCTATTGCTCCTGCCATTAGGGAAGCACAGGTGTATGTCTGATCGTGTATCTGTGTGTATGCCTGTGTGTGTGTGTGTGTGTGTGTGTGTGTGTGTGTGTGTGTGTGTGTGTGTGTGTGTGTGTGTGTGTGTGTGTGTGTGTGTGTGTGTGTGTGTGTGTGGATGGATGGTCATTTGGGGTCATGACATCCCAGCTGGATTCTGTCTCTGCTTCTAAACTGTGTCTCCCTCTCTGTCTCTCTCTCTCAGCCCTGCCTCCACAGACATCCAGGCATGCGGTAGCATACTGATGAGCAGACAAGTGAGAAGAAGACAGAGCGCAGGGATAGAAGGAGTAAGGGAGGAAGCGAGGGATGTAGGAAAGGATGGAGGTAGGCAGGGGGGGTGGCGAGAGGACAGGAGGCACATGAAAAAGCAATGTGAGCGAAAAAACAAGAAGGAGAGTGACAGAATGCATGAAAGGAGGGGTGCAACAGCAGAGCAGTTGCAGGAAAAGGACAAGCATTGCGCTGTGAAATGTCAGGGCTATTTAATTCATTAGGAGGCAATGATTATGACTCTGTACTGAATGTCATCTGCTGGGTTAAACCTTCCTCCGTGGCCTCATGTTGGATATATATTGATTGTTTGGCAATGGTTGGAGACCTTTTAGCAATGACAGAGCGGAGGCGAGAGGGACAGAGAGAAAGAGGGAGAGAGAGAGAGAGAGAGTGAGTAGTCAGCAAGCTAGAATGAAGACCCATTTTGTGTGACTCTGTGGTTAAGCACAAGAGAGGGTGGATAATCCCGGGAGTGTATTGATGAAGTAATGGACAAATTGTTAGAGAAATAACCTTGAAAGTGCTGTGGGTGTGTGTGTGTGTGTGTGTGTGTGTGTGTGTGTGTGTGTGTGGGAGCGAGCGAGAGAGAGAAAGAGGAAGAGAAAGAGAATGGGGGTATGTGATAACTGAACAATATTGAACTGAAATTAAACTGAACTCTTGCTCTTGCGTGGAGTCTTCCAAAAGCATCTCATCTTAAATAATCTTCCTCAATTGTAGAAAAAGTCATAGTGACCTAAAATGATGCTGACCTCAGTGATCTCAAGCAAATCAAACAAAATTGCACTGAACTATCCAGAACAGACACAACCTTAACTGAAGCTGAAATCAACTCAATTCACCTCCACTGAACTGAGACGTATGAGAAAGAATGGCTACAAAGTGACCTTCTCGTTGACGCTTGACACTAGAAACCATATAAAGGTCAAAATGGAGATAGGGAAAGGTAGAGAGGGGAGGAGACACAAGAAGAACTTGGTGTTGAGATAAGAGAAACAGCATAGTTGTAATCTAGTTTCATGCTTCATGCACGTAGGCTGCAATCAAGGCTATGTTGTTGCATCAGAAATCTCCTAGCAACCATACAGTTCTAGTATTGGTATGACCAGTGATTTCTGATTTCTGACTCTATAGGGAGCGTTCGGTTACACTTCTGAAATGTCATAGAAAGAGGTGATACTTATTCACTGACTACCTTGTAAGTGCACAATTTTGCAAGCATTTTTTCACGCTAGCCACCTAGCCACTAGTAAACCAATGGGCAGCCTTGGTTCTTCTTCGCCTCCCTATTTAACTGTTACGCAAAGGCGAGTGTTTATTGGGTATTTTACAACAGCTTCCAGCATGACTCAGCCATGGAGGCTGTAGCTATCTGTTTTATAAAGTAGCACTGGTCATAGCTACTACTGTTCCCATCCAACGGTTGAAAACCCACTGGCATCGCAGTGCTCCTTTGTTAAAAGTTAATATATTGTTAACTTCTGGCGCTGGATGGTCGGAGGGCTGCAAACATGATTAGCTCTCAGCGCTGTCTGGAACATCGAACAGCACGTCCTACCCACTGAAAATAATAAGAAGGATAAGCCAAGGCTGTGAAGAGAGGTTCTCAGTGGACAAGCAGTCGAAGAGATGTGAGCTAGATGATGAGGAGGCAGAGTGGACAAGTGCAGAGAGAGACAATGAGGACCGCTGCCAGCGCTATAGGCCACAGCGGGACAAGAACATGGACAAGTACTGGACTCTCCTAATGATGTCTTCATTCTCCTCCTACTCTCCACTAAAGGTCCCACGGCCCACGAGGAGGGTTGTGAGGAAGGTGTGTATGTATATGTGTGTGCTTGTATGTGTGAGAGAGACACACAAGGGGAGAGGAAGAGTGTGTGTGCATTGTGATATTCAATCCTGAAATGTTAACTGAACCTCTATTTTACCTATTTTGTCTGCACTTGATATAGAAAATGAAATATATATAGAACGAGATTAAATAGATTAAATGAAGCAAGAGAGAGAGATGAGAGACAGATGAGAGAAGGATAGAGAGAGATGGATGCTGACTTATAAAAAAAATAGGAATATGGGAGAGAATGAATGGAGTTCAAAGTAGACCAATATATGTCCCAAAGAGTAAAGAGGATTAAGTTAAATTTATGAGATTGGATATATGAGAGACGACTAGAAGAAAAAATCTGAAGAAGCTTTATCCATTGAGGATGGAGAAAGCAGGAGAGAGAAGGAAAGAATAAGAAACAAAGTGACAGAGAGGACGACAGACGAGGGGGGGGGGGGGGGGGTTGAAAGGAAGCTAGACAATTAGAAAGAACAAGAGGGGAGTGAGAGAGAGGAAGAGTAAAAGTGAGCTGCAGCATAAGTGATAGAAAGAGAGAGACAGAGAGAGGAGAATATCAAGGTGCCACGGAGGGCCAGCCAGTCATTGGATGTCACTGAGAGAGAGACAGAGAGATTAGATTAGATTAGATTAGATGGCTCTTTATAGTCCCTGAGGGAAATGGCAGTTATGCAGCAGTACAAAGCAAGAGAGACGCACACATCACTATACAATAAACAAGGATAAAGGTTGGATTAAATAAATCCCCAAAAATATGCAAGAAATATACAAGTTAGTGCAAGAAATAATAGCTAGTGCAATACAGTGTGCAATTTTGCAATTTGGTCGAGGTAGGTGTGTGTGTTTGGGGGAGTGCTTGAAGCGCTCCCTTGTGCTGTTAGGTTGGATGAGACGGTGGCTGAAGGAGCTTCTCAGCCCGTTCATCTCATCATAGCGGGGGTGGGATGGGTTCTCCAAGATGGATCTGATTTTAGACCTCATCCTCCCCTCAGCCACCTCCTGACGGGAGGATGAGGTCTAAAATCAGTCAATCAGAGATCTGTGGAGGGAGAGAAGCCAGAGGGCTGGACAAGAAGGCCAAGTGAGAAATTGAGTATAAGGGAAGGAGGGAGGGAGAGATGGATGAGAGAGTGAGAGATGAAGGTGCAATGGAGAGGGGGGGGGGCACAAAGGAAGGCATTTGAGTGGATGTAGACCGTTGAAGCTGATATACAGTGCACACACTGCACACACACACAGTTATCTTAAAGCCTTGATGAAGATATCGGACAGAGACATGTTGACACAAGGGTTAGAGGTACAGAGAGAGAGAGAGGAGAGAGTGACAGGATAGACGGCTATAGAGGCGCTGAAGAGTGGCTGATGGCAGGCAGCCTCTCTAGTGATGACCTAGCCCTGATACAGGACCCTTGGGGAGTCTTTCATCATATGGCTGTTTACCTCTCCCAGAGGGAAACCAATACGTCAAATTTCTTACCTAAACAGATGTCCATAATCCTTCACTTGTCTACTTGCATGGCGGCGGGTGGCGCTCCATCTCCTATGCAAAAATAAACTTTTATACTTTGTTAAAGACAGGTATACTCAACATTTCCATTGTAATGAAATCCAAGGTGGCTGACGGCACTTTGCGTCCGTGCAATAAGCAGCGTACATATTGCGCGGATGCAAAGTGCCGAAGAAGAGAAGATCTATGGGAGAGGCCCTATGGGAGAGGTAAACAGCCATATGATGAAAGACTCCCAAAGGGTCCTGTATCAGGGCTAGTGATGACCATGATAATCAAGAAAGAAAGAAAGAAAGTTAATTATCCCTAATAGGGAAATGTGGCTGGCATACAATACATTATATACTCACAATAAACAAAATCTACAGTAAAGTTACAGGCACATTAAAATGGGTAGCGGAGCCATGGGGTGGAGAGTCAAGAGTCAGAGACTGAGAACGACAGACCAAAAGCACTTGGATGAAAACAGTCAGATAGAAAGCAAGGAAGGGGGAGGAAGGTGTAGAGAAAGACTGGATAACTAATATAGGAGAGTATAGTGAAAGACAAGCCTCTTTTGGACAGTGATGAATTGCTAATTCTAGTTTAGGTGGAAAGTTTGACAGCGAAACTGAATGGCTTGTTAAAGCGGCGTCGAAATGACGTTATGAGTCATTCCATTTTATTTTAGCCCATTCTATTATATCCTACTCTAGGAAAGGGAGTGAGTATGACAGTAACTGCTGTGTAGAAATCTGGGTCAGACATGATGTTTAATAACCAGGGAACAAGCCGATATCGTTTGATCACATCAGCCTATTGTTTTGCGGATTATAGAGACAAATTGTGGCATGAACAAGATTTAGAATAGACAATTTTCCCTCCAATGCCTGTAAAGCAATGTGCGTGGGAGCACAGGTAAAATAAAATTGCAATACCTTTCACTGCAGGATTTTTTTATTTTTTCTGCTTGAACACTCTCGCAGTCTCTCACTCACACGGACACAAACACATTCCTTCAGGTATATGCACGCTCACAAAGAAGCAAGCAAAGTTACCTGTTAATGTGCTGGACCTTTACTGCCATCTAGAGGTTGTTGTTGGAACAGCTTCTGGGTTGATTCCGCCACAGTGGTGAGAGTCTGGCAGAGGGAAAGCTTGCTGCCTCTAAAGCTATCATTGCAACTTTCTATAAAGGGGTGGAGGCCATGGCCAAGAGATGCACTTTTGTGAGTGTGGTCTGAAAAATGTACCAGAAATGGCATGTTACTGGTATGGTATGTTTCCTGCTTGTTTGATACACTTCATTACAAATTTGCCCATGTGCCCATCAGAAAAACCTTTGCATGGCGAGCGCATGTGTGTCTATAAAGGGATCAAGGAGGAAGTGGTGAGTCATTTTGCAGTTCAAATATCTCCACCCTCAGGCCATGCTGAGAAAAATGTCCTCATGGTCTTATTATTCAGAACTAACAGCTCTCATAGGAATACCTGAACAAGAGATGAGTGGCCTAAATGGCTCAAATCCATTTAACTCTTCATGACCTGCAAAATATAAAAATATATTCATATCAAAACAACATTTAGAGCATCTGATTTGTTGTGCCAATTGATCGAATCAATTACGTCAATATGTCTATTGTGTCTGTGTGTGTATGACTATGCACCAATGTGGGTGTGTGTCTGTGTGCAACTATATATCTGCATGCGTCGGTCTGTATGAGACTATGTGCTATGTATATAACAACAGCGTGCCACTAATGCCGGGGTCTGTGTGTTTATAGCTGATATGATGGTACCTGTTTGTGTTTGGTGTGGAGATGGCAGTTTTCATCATTTGACCCTCTGTCTGTTTATGTTTGACCATGATAAGAGCTTGACTGAGAGGGATTTGTAAACAGAGGGTAAATTGTAAATTGATATACTATTTAGACAGAGGGAGATTTGCAGATTTTGGCAAAAACACATGCATACACATGGACTATAGTAAACACACTGGTAAGCACACCCACTGAACACAGTAGGATTATACATACCATTCCCACAGGCGAGCATGCACACGCACACACACAGGTCGTGACCTGGACTTGAACCCAGAGCACCACAGCTCAGCAGGACAGCCCACTTGCCAGCATTTTAAAATGGCACATTAAGTCAGTACCTTCTTTGTCAAATCCATTTGAATTTCAGTGGAAGCCAACCCCATCTCGCTAAGTGTGTTTGAGCACTAACACAATCAGTGTCATTAGGCTAATACTTGTGGAGAGAGAATGCTGTGCAGTCAATGAAGTCATCTCTCTTTTTCCAGCTCACAGACTCCATTCCTTCCTTTCCCCACCTCAGCCGTGGCGGTAAATGGTATTTAATTAGCTTTGTTGATCAGAGTTCATTTATCCAGTCCCCCACAGTAAACAACCCAGATATTTTAGTTAATCATTCCCATATCAAGCCACACCACCCGCTAATACCAATTATTTATGGCTTAACGGCGATCTATACACATCTTTCATCACACAGAGGAACGAACACGCAAACACACACATACACACACATGAAGATATACATGAACATGCATGCCCGCACACACAAATGAAAATGCAAGCAGGCGCACACACACGTTCATACTGTACGTCTCTCTCTCTTTGTCTCTCTCTCCTTCTATCATATAGAATTATGCTCATATAAACACACACACACACATACAGCACTTGGGATGGACAGTTTCTGTCATCGCAGCACTTTCCCAAACAGGCTCTGATTAAACAGCAGCTTAGAGCGCTTTAATTTCATGGAAGAACAGACAGCGAGAGAGGGAGCGATAGAGAGAGACAGGGAGAGAAAAGGTGTGAGAGAGAGACAGAGACAGAGAGGGCATACACAGGGAGGGAGAGAGAGAAAAAGAGAGAATCTCCCCCTCTCTCTTTTTCTGATGTTTTGAACAGAGCGAATGGAACAAGCAGAAAGAGAGATAGTCAGGGTTCAATCTAGAGAGTAGATTGAAAGGATGGATGGAAGATGAGAGAGAGAAAGAGAGAGGCACAGCAAAGGAGGGAGATTATTTAAGGCCGAGGAAGGCAGTGATAGGTGGGATATGGGAGAGAGAGAGAAAGGGCAGGGAGGAGTGTAGGAGCATGGCAAACACAGGAAGAAAGAGATGGATAAAGAAAGAGAGAGAATGAGGGAGAGAGAGAAACAAAGAGAAGAAGAAGAAGGCTGGTCCAGAATGTTAACAGCCTAGAACAGGGAGGTTGAAAAAGATGCTGTAGGCAGGTGGAGGGCTAAATTCATCTAAAAGTCATGTAAAAAATTATTAAAAATCCTCCTATCTGTCTTTTTCTCTTTGCACACACACACACACACACACACACACACACACACACACACACAGAGAGAGCCAGTGAGTGGTTGACTGGAAAGGGGATGCAGAATATTAGTGGGATATTAACCATGGGGATGTGACCATGGGCCAGACTGTCACACCACGTTCTAAGCCATCACGCTAAGTGTGCGTGTGTGTGTGTGTGTGTGTATGTGTGTGTTTGAGGAGAGTATACACAAAACCAATTGAGTAAGCCTCCAGCCTCAAGCAGTTAATGTGTGTGTGTGTGTGTGTGTGTGTGTGTTTGGTGGAAGTGACAAGCCTCTGGGGGAACATTTCTTCAGTGTCTGATGTGGGCCACATCGGTGTTGTATATATCTCCATGCTAAAGTGGATCAGTTAAAGGGCTTTTTAACATGCAGAAAAGACTGCATAGACTATGCAAGCACGCACACACAGACACACAGACACACACAAGTATGGGGCTTTTTGAAATGCAGGGCTTTATAATATATGTTGAGATACTCAGAAAGCTATTTGCTTTAAAGAGCTCACTGTGGCCTTAAGGAGGACTTTACAGTAACTGGCTATGATACCTGAATAGTAACGATCTATGAATATTAATACCTCATTCTCCGCTCCGAACTGCCTATAGACGCACCGGACCTTTGCTGCTGGATGTGTGTGTGTGTGTGTGAGGAAGGAGTGTGACCAGAATATGGATATCCACCAGAGCTCCTGTACATGCAAACTACTCCATACCCTTATTTTGAAAGGCAATCTGAAGCCAAAGAGTCAGAAAGAATACTCCGTGGTGAAGTGAACTAAGGATGGACATGCACAAGATTCTGGAAACCAAAATAAAACCCATAGTTACCACGCTGCTGCACGATGCTTACTTTGATGTATTTTTTATTTTTGAAAGTTAACATCTGAATTTTTGTACTTTGAATCGTTTTAATTTGATCATCTGTAACTGTTGGGCCTTTACACCAATTTAGAAGATGTGGGAGAAAATGTCTCTGCCTGTTAAATAAAAAGCTCAACACTGTGTGTGTGTCAAGCATTTTGATCTCCGCTGCAGAGTGGTCCAGAGGTCATTCGCTTATGGGGATGATATTACTTAGTTTGCAAACATGAAGTAAGATGTGACAGGATCTTCTTATCTTATCCTCTGTCTTCCACTCATCTCACGTCCCTCCTTTCCTTCTTACCTCACCTCCCTTTATCTCCTCTCCGCTACCAATTTCTGTTTGTGTACATTTCTCTGTAAAACCCTCTCTTCCCTCTCTGTTTTATCTCCTAACCCTCTCCCTTGCCTCCATTTCTCTCCCCTACTCACCTGTCTTCCTCCTCCTCCATCCATTTACTCATCCTTTCCTCTGTTCCATTCATTTCCCCTCTCTTTCCTCTCCTCTTCGCTCTCTTGTTTCCTTGCTCATCGGCAACTCCTTCCCTTTAATGTCGATTCCCGTCATCATTTCTCTTACCATTCACCTCTTCCTCTTCCTGTATCTTTTCCCGTCCTCTCCTCTCTCCTCCATTCATCTCGTATATATTCCTCCGCAGACAGACTAGGATAAAGTGGAAGAGAAACCTGTTTTGACTAGTGAGGGCATCAGTATTTATAACCAATGTGTCTGTGCACCTGCTGATCAGTTGATCAGTAGCAGCCTTGTTCAAGGAAGCAGCACACAGTGTCAAATTGAATTTATTGCCGTACACATTTCTCAATATTAAGACTGTTAAAACGGCTGCTTAACATTCGGATAGCATCTTCCTGCTGTAATTCGAATGTTCCTCCTGCACCCTGATTCAACTCAACAAGGCGCACACACACAATCACATGTATGCACAGTCACAAAACACAAGCACATACATAAATGTATTCATGCTCTCTCTCATACACACACACACACACACACACAGACACACACAGGCGCACAGGAGGTACAGGTTTATAGCGTAGTGACGGATGGTTTTCATCTCGCACCTTAGTGTGTTGGCATCCAAACTCAGTTTTCTGTCCTTTAAAAGCTGTTCTGCTCTAATTTATAATACCATACATGGTGCATGAACGCACACACCCACATACTCCCTACACAGATGGAACCCACGCACACACTTTCTCTCTCAAAGGGAGAATAACACATCACATAATCCTGATTTGAATTACTTTCAGACTTTATGTTCCTACATAACATGCTAGAGTGGTTTGAACATTACATGGTATACTCTACTCCTCCCTCAGCCTCTCTCTCTCTCTCTCTCTCTCTCCCCCGCTCGTAAAAAAATGCAATATCCGGTCATTTCCATCCTACAAGCGCAGCAGTATAAAGCCTCATTCAGGTGTTGTTCCCCTGTTGAAGTTATGAGAGAGAGTGATGAAACTGGGCAAGAAAAGAACAACATGCAGAAAGGAAGGCAGAGAGACAAACAGACAGACTCACTGGTTTACTGATGGACAGACATCAGGGTTATCTTCCCCTGTCAATGAAGCCTCATCAATAGTGTCAGCACAACTACCCCCTTTAAATTCTTATTCCCAGTCATGGCCTGGCAAGGGGCAATAGGCAATAGAAAAAAAATAAAGACAGTAAAATAAAAGCTTATCTTTTAACTTCTCTCTGGAAAGCCTCCAGCATTATACCCCAAACTTTGGGCTGTTCTTTTTGTGTGCTCTATCTTTCAATAATATAGCATTGTACATTTCCAGATATTAAAAGGGGGAAGCAGAATCTGATTTCCAATTTGATAAGATTATTTCTTTCATAATAAGAGAAGAAAAGATTATTATCCATCCCTTTGGATGCCTGCTTGGTATGTGTGAGGTTGTATCATGGATAAATCTCTTGTTGGGTGATATTGGCCAATGATTTTATGGCAATTCCAAAATGAATGTAGCAAAGAATCTTTTTGTGTTTGGCATTTAAGGCAAATAGCTGATTTAGATAGAAAGATTCATCAAATTCATGAGCAATGTCCCGTGTATAATGAACCTGTTTCATGAGTTTATATTGAATTAATCTCAGTTGCTTACAGGCAGTTCCTCCATTTACTTTGTACGTTGATTGTTTTTGAATCTATTCAATCTATTGAATCTAATCCACTTCAGTTGAGCTTTATACCTTTTATAGCTTTATACATTTTGCTATTCAATTTCTGTTATTATTGCTGAGTATCGTGTTATCAATAAAAATAAAAATAATAATTGCTGGGTATAAAGCTTTTAAGCCGTAGATACCAGAAGAAGTCTTTAGTTCCCAACTTAAATTTACTGCTGAGAGAAGGATACAGCATTTTGATTACAATTACAGTAATGAGGTGCTTCCACTCTTGAAAAGTGGTATTAGTGGCATGTCACTCGTCCCTACTGAATATTTGGGGGGAGGAAAACAAACAGCTGCAATACATTTTAACCATCTACATATCTGACTCATAACAGGAGGACTCATAAAGGATGGGGGGGTGGAACACTGTATTGTGAGTGTCAAATGTTCACACACAATGTTGTCAACGTGGGGGTCCGTTGAGGCCTGTGTGCGGGTACATGTGTGTGTGTGTGTGCCAGTTATTAACCAGGCAATACCAAGATGAGAACTCAATTACATGACAAATATAAATTTGATTTATGGTAATTATGCTGCAATCAGGCAGCTCAGACTGGAATGTGCATGCAGAGTCACACTAATTCACCTGCCCACACATGGAGCCATTGTAAAAAACAGCGTATAAACAGAGGTTTATGCACCATTCAAACTGATAAGCTCTAGTGATTCATGCCATTGAATGAGCAGAACACACACACACACACACAGACTTGCGCACATGCACACATGCAAGAACACTCACACATACACACACAGTAATGAATGCATTTGCTGTAACCACAATACCACAATGTATTCTTATTACGCATGATTAAGCTAAAACCATTAAGAAACCTGCAGTAGCGAGACAAACTCTGAGAAGCCTTTTAGAATTACCTGCATTCCTGCATAAGCGGCTCCTAAAATCTGGTCTGATCTTCATCTAAGTCATAACTAGATACACTCAATGTGATTTAACAAATAAGACAAACATTAATAGCCTGAGATGGAAAAAGAGGACCTCCAGAGAAGAGTTGTTGAGGCTCATCAGGCTGGAAAAGGCTACAAGAGCATTTCCAAAGACTTGGGCCTCCATCGGTCTACAGTCAGAGAGATTGGATACAAATGGAGACAATTCAGTGCCAGCACAGCAAAGATCGCAGCAAGAGCACCCAGCACAATCAAGGAGGTGACAAAGAACCCTAAGGTAACAGCTGAGGATCTGCAGGCATCTCTTGAAAACTTCACAAAATTGATTGACAGGACAAAATGAAAACTAATTATGTTACTTTGTGAAGGATAGTACGCCAACACATACCCACACAAATGATGCAAGCCCCTGTCCACACACACACACACACAAGATAAATATACAGCTTCAGAGTCCCATATAGCAATGCAGTTTAATCACAGAGTTCATTTCATTTCCTCGCCTCTCTCCGTTATCACTTGGCTTGGTTCTTATTCATCTTCATAAGAAAGCAGAGGAAGAGGAGCCAGCCCCTAATAGCACACTGATTTACATGATGATTGTGTAGCCCCATAGCCAAACTCGTGGGAAAGACGACAGGAGCGAATACAAGCACGCAGATACATTCTCTCTCAGGTTCAACTCACAGACACACACACACTCACCTACACACTTGTAATTTGCTTTCATATTAAGACAAAGAATCACGAGCACAAGAATAAACACTCACACACATACACCCCGCATAAAGAGAACAAATGAGTCTGGCCCCGCTGTAAACAGATGAGTTAGCACTAGTGCAGTCCTTTGCTTGTTTAGCCGTGTAACTCAATTTGAAATGCTAACACTGCCATAAGCTCAGGGGCATGCAACGCTGGGCTAGCATCATCAGCCCACTTCCTGGCAATTTAACTCCACTGTTTCAGCACAGAGCAGTTGTGCAGTGGCCCCTTATTTTACACACAGTGAATAAAATTAATTGGGAATTTTGGGGCAGAAATAATTTGTTTGCAGCTCCCATTTGAATTGTAGATGAAGAGGAGGAAGGGAGGAGGTTGTAATGCGGTGCAGGATTTTTAAGTGTGTGTGTGTGTGTGTGCTGCTTCTTTTTCTGCCTAACTCGGCTGTGTGCATGTGCTGTAGCACTTACATTAATGATAATGACTCTTCCACCATCATTAGAATCCATCATCGATGTATTAGGGGTGGAGGGAGGGGTGATAATGACAAGCAGGAGGGGAAAAAAGAGAAGGGGAAAGAAATTCATCATTAAATTGCTCATGTATGTAAATACATGCATTGCACACACTGTATAATGAAGCAGGCAGAGTCCCACTTTACATTTGGGAAAAAGCTGATTAAGATATTTGTATCCAAAGTCATGTACGTGCAGTGGAACACCATATGTATAAGTTCTGGAGTTACCGTAGGAGCATTGGGAACAACAACAACAGCACCAAGTTTGCTCCTCCAGTGATCTGGGTGTAAATTAGGGTGTCATGTCATAATTGGAGCATCCCGATCATATGTTTAGGAAACACAAAGTACTGTTAAGGACAAAGAAACTTGTCTTCTCAGTTTAGGTTTTCCCCTATAAAAGTGAATATAAATTGAAAGAATGAGACTTTGTACAACTTTTCAACAGACTTTACATGTTCCCAAGCTGTGGAAACCATAGAAAGCTCATCACGTTGTTGCCTTTTATGATGCAACTATAGCAAGAGTCACGAATCATTCCTCACTGCTTACTAAGTTGAAGGATTCAAGTATTTCCTAAAATAAAGCAAAGTGATTTGACAGTATGTCTAAATAAATAAATCTCTGGATGAAGTCTTGATAACTGTTCATCTAAAAAATCCTTCAATGGTTTGCAAAATGTCTCCAAAACGAGGTGTTTCAAATCAAAACCTTTTCAGCAATCAGTGTAAGCGTGAGTTTGATGGTTTTAGGGAACTGAAATGTTTTAAATTGCAAGTGTGTATGAGACCCACGTGAAAAAGAAGATGTCTGTCAAAGTAGGGATAGGATAAGCCCAGAGCATGGCACAGAGACTACGAAAAGGAGGGATGGGAGGATACAGAAAAAGCAAAACATTGTCTGAGGTGGTGAGTGAGGTTGCATCCTTGTTACCACAAGCTATGGGTCATGTTTCCATCAGAATCAGTTTCTTGTTGAACACAGAAAAACTCAAACAAATCTCAAAGAGTCCGTTTGCCCATTCCTCCTTCAGAATCGCACCGTAATCATAATAAAATGGATTTTCTAAATACCATCAATCACCTCCTCTCATAGAAATGTATTAACCAATTTATTCCATGTACTTTCTGGTGGAATTGGCGATTACAAGAATTTAGATTAGCCTGAGTAAAAGACTTTTGCAGGATTGACAACTCCACATTCATATGTTGGCTGGCTGTGGAGAATAACAGGTGGTGCTCACAGCAAGGACTCCAATTAGAATCAAAATCAACCTGCCTAGTTGTAATTGCTTTTCCTCCTCCACATTTTATGTGTGGGTATGTGTGTGTGTGTGTGTGTGTGTGGGGGGGGGGGGGGGGGGGGGTGTATGGGTGTGTGTGTGCAATTGGTGCTAAATTTAACAGTATCTACATTTCACAGACTCGTTTGGTTATTACATGTTTCCAATATTCACCGTTTTCACCTGGTTTGTTATAATTCCAGCCAATCTTCATGGCTGTGTAAAACCATGCAGGTTAAATATTGTGTATTACTCTGTGTGAGTCTGTGTCACAGGGCAGCTCGTCTTATTTCTCCTGTGGATATCCAAGTACTTTGTGTTGCCGCAGAGATTAGACTGAGCGCCCAGACCCATCAATAACCATGACTCCTGTATTGCTCGCAAACACACACATGCACACACAGTGATGGAGTGAGCGGAACAGACCTGACGCTCCCACTCACCGGTGAATGGCTGTACTGATGGACTGAGGTTATTCACACACGCGCGCACACACACACACACACCTATACACACACACACACACACACACACACACACACCTATACACACACTCACTCAGCTGGTGATGGAGTGAGGCCATTCCCTCTCTTCACCTCATGCCCAGTGGTTGGCTGGCAGCCCAGTGCAGACTTGCCAATTGGCCCTTCCACCGACTCATCCACACAAACTTTTTTTGTTGAGCTCTACAGTACACACACACACACACACACACACACACACATTTTCACGCATGCACAGACAAAGACACACATTCACACAAACACACATTCATGCACATATATTTTCTCTCTCCCCCTCTCTCTCTCGTACACACACACACACACACACACACACACACAGACTCACAAAGTCAGTATTGATTCTCGCTGTAAAGTCCTGGTGGGCACTTTCCCCTCCAATTCCCACTTTTCAGGTGTTTAAAAAGTTAGTTATCCATTTCAAATGTGCAGTCCTTTGTCATTTGGCTTACCCTTGAGCTTACAGAGGCACTTAAACTTTTGGGATTTTCTCTCTCCTCCACATCTACCATTTTTATTATCCCTCTGAAACTATTACATTGTAGATTAATATTAAATTGTTCTTTTGGATTGCTTAAATTTTCATGGTCTCGTAATGGTCCATTTATGACCTTATGTTATAATCATGAGGCTAAAATAAAAATAGTATTTTTCTTTCCTTCATCCAGAGAAACTTATGATGCAGTGCAACAGTTGAATAAGCTTGGATTCCTAGATTGCCAACTTTACAAGCAAACAATAACAAAAAAGGCAACAGTCAACACTGCAGCTCAAGACAACTGATGCAATGTAATGTAACAGAGAGCAGAGGATTCACATGCACGTACTCCCTCAGTACACAGAGTTATTGGAAGTTAACAGTTACATGGCTCTGAGAATGGATAATCACAGCGGTAAGCGGTATCAATGTCACCTGTAACACTAAACACTGTAACACCGTGTATCATTCCATTACGTCGTTTTGATTAGAGCTAAATGTCAACCTAGTAACATAGGCTGTAATAATACACACTCTTCAGTCAGCGAAATGAGGTACAACTTGTGGGGGAAATGTGTTTGATCAACCTTTATTAACTGCATCACTGTCAAACCACACGTCTAAACTCACTAGCTACAGTTACACTTTTCAGAGTTTTCTTTACTGCTCTCCCTCTCCATCTCATTGCATTGCTCGCATGCACATTGCAGCTGGATTGTGTGCAGACTGTGTAAACTTCTGATCACTTCAAGTCCGACCATTTTGAAGATCTGATAGCAATGCAATCGAGATCCAGACCTGTCATTTAATGCGTGATAGGATGACAAAAACCACATTAACAACAACTAGTGCAACTGTAGCCATAGTGATACTGATATCTATATCAAAAACTGCTGTTAACGCCCTTGATTCTTATTATGTTACTATAGAGGATATCAGAAAGGTGTTTGATCATAGTCTGGTCTTTTCACAGCTGTTACAGGGGCTGCAGCTACTGGTGCCATGCAGGATCGGTCCTGTAAAACCTTGTATGCATGTGTGTGTCTGTGTGTGAGATCCAAGAGGCAGCAGTAGCAAGTAGCAGTAGTTGCTGTCCGCCTTTATTTGAAAGAGGTCCCAGAAACAGAAACAGTGCTGCCTTTTGGTTTTCTAGAGACAGAGAAAGATACTTGTTTAGAGACATTAGAAATGTTAAGAACACTGAAGCTACACAGGAAGAAAAAAAGACAAATATTCTATTCACTGTAATGCAATATGTGCAGTAGTTGTTGGGTGATTTTTTTTTGCAATCTTTTCCTCACCTGTCCTTCCATCCGTGGTCTCTCCCTGTACTCCGGGTGTACTTGGCCTCCTGTTTCCTCTCTTCGAGGGGGTTCCACGGTTTCCTCTGTCTCTGCTCCATTTCTAGAAGCTCTTTAGGGAACAGACTGCGCTCATCAAAGGCTGCTTTCACTGCTGCTTGGCCAGATGCATGGAGGGACAGATGATCCCACATAATCAGACAGATAAATAGACAGAGAGGGAGAGATATGAGAAAGCTGTGTGTGTGTGTGTGTGTGTGTGTGTGTGTGTGTGTGTGTGTGTGTGTGTGTGTGTGTGTGTGTGTGTGTGTGTGTGTGTGTGTGTGTGTGTGTGTGTGTGTGTGAGTGTGTGTACCAGAGTGTACCTTCTCTGCTAGGTGGTGTGGTGTATTTGGGACTTGGCTCTTGTGTCTTGTTGAAGTAGCGCTCTGAATGGGTCACAAACTCCGGCCTGCACAACATTTTCACAGATTGGAGCTCTTCCATACGCAGACCACTGAATGTGCCTGAGAATAGAGAAACAACAATACACAATCAATAATCTATGAAACATAAAAAAGTATCTCCTACAATATGCCTGTTTGTCCTGTTTGCGGCACACACAGGTAGAAGTTAATAAAGGAGAAAGCAAAAAACAGAAGAACTGGAAAGTTGGATGGAAGAACAAGACTGAGCGACCCACCAATTTGAAAATGTGAGGCTGTATTTCTGTGGCCAGGTTTGATGTCAGTTGCTCGTCGAACCCGCCTCTCCTCATGGCTCCTGCCCAGTATGATGCTGCCTTTGGGTGAGTAACTGCATGACAACAAATACAGTCATTCGTAAAATACAACCACAAACATCACCATCCATAATAAGACATCATGATCACAATAGGTAAAAGGGAATTTCCACAGTTTGTGTTATGCATGTTGTGCATTCAGCCCAGGACAACCCAATCAGTATTTGTGAACATAAACAACTCTCTCCTAAAGCTAGAGACAAAAAAAACCAAATGTGTGGTGTCAAATCTATGTACATCCTAGCTAGCTGCTCCATTGGCATTGAATGGGAGACATAACGAGGCATAATGATCATCTCAACTTTTAGTGATTTTTATATTACCATAGTGTCAATCGCTTTCAAACCATAAAACATACCTTGATCCCCAGAGAATAATCCTGGATGCTATATGAGAGTTATCTTTTCCACTTCTCTAAGTAGCTGTGCATTCGATTAAAATCACAGAATTGGGAGCGTCACAAAAGCTGTGAAAGACAGTCATGACTGTTACAGACCACGCTGTCCTAAGGCATAGGAATAAAAGGTTTAACAGCTGAAATTCAGTGGCATTTTCCTGACTGAATTTCCTATGATTGGATGATAGACGCTGCCCTAGTTTTCTGAGTGGAACTTATTTTTGCAACAACTGCAGAAAAATTGCATTTTTAAGCCATTTTGACAGCAGCAGGTTTAAAACTAAACTATTTGATCCTGTTCCACAAAGGTAGAGCAAATAACTTACATTTTTAACCTATTTTGGCATCACAAAATAGTAACAAATTAAACAATTCAACTCCCTTCAGTCCCAGGACAAAACACTAAAACTGAAGAAAGAAGACCCGGAGGTCCTGAAGAAACTACCGCACACTGTCTCTTACTTGAAATAAAAAAGTCTTTGAGTTGTCTGACCTTCCTCAGTTGTCTGACATTCCTTAGCCATCTTATTTACCAACTTTATTGAAGTTGCCCACAGGGAGCCAATCATATATATTGAGTCCACAGTGTGCAAATTCACATATTAATGTTTATCTTCACATAATAGCCAATTTCCCCACGGGTATCATCAAAGCTTCATCTAGTTAACAAGGCAGAATAACACTAACCCTATATTTAACAACTTCCATCATGACCACAAATGAATCCGTCGTCATACAGCAACACTGCACAACACTGAACAAATGAACTATTCACCTGGATAAAAGTTCTCCTCTGTCCACTCCTGTCTCGGTTCCTCTCTCCTCCACATCCACCTCTCCCTCTTCCTTTATCCCCATCTCTCCATCCTCTGCTGGGGTGTCACGGCCTGGGTCAGGGAGCATCTCACTAGGAGTTGAAGGTGACCCTCCCCGCCCCTTTCTGCGGTCTTCTTCCCCTCCTTCTCCCTGGGCCCGCTCTGGCTCCTGCTGTGGGTGTGGAGGCCCGGGCCCCTCCAAGCACCAGTGCTCCTCCTACAGATGGTGGACAGCAACAAAGTGCAGTGGTGTTTGATATTTGGGGTCAACATGCCTGATAGTTTGCCAGGTGATAGTTGTGACAAGAAGATTGCCATTTTGGATCATCTGGGTTTGGGGGAAGCGAATGAACTACCATCAAAGTGCCCTTGAGCATGGCACGAACATTCAACTGCTCAAAAAGTAAAAGACTGACTGTACTGGGCAGTTCTCCAGAGTGAATGTGTGTCTTTGTATTTAACCCTCCTTGCTCCGGGACATATATTATAGTGTATCCTTACCCATAGTCTGCACCAGTTGCATCATACCAGCTGTATGGGGAGTGTCAAAGTGTAAAAAAAACTCAAGCGTGACACCTGCATCTCACAGCAATGTGTGTTTGACATCTTTTTTAACTACAAGGTTTTAGCAGTCTTCCTGTTCCATAAGGTGCAAACTCTGTCTAATTTATATTGAACTATATGTCTATATCTATATCTTTGACAGGTTATTTGACTTGCTGATGTCTTTCAAGCTGTATCATTCACAGACATGCAAACCAAATAGTTTCTGTTGATGGCCTAATCACAACTGATACCTCCTCATCAATTAAAGGACACTTTAATTGTCACATCATTACTTCATTTTACTGACCTTTTCTGATCTGGCCATTATTAAAATGCATCCCAGAAAACAGTTTGAATGAGCCTCTAATCCTCAGTTTTTGCTTTTGACAGAGCATAACGTGAAATGTGGTAATTGTACATTATTACACTGGCTCAACTAAAACTGCAGCCTAACACTCTGTAAGCTTATGTGCTTTAGTGAACTGAGCAGCTCTGCTATGCTTGGCGGTTAATTCTCTAGCCTGTTGCAGCCAGTAACCTATTGTAATCTACAGCATTGGTCAGTGGGTATAAGGGTATAAGGTAGGACTGGCTCAGTTGCTTCTGGTGTAGACTGGGCGTTAGACAACTTGATATGTTGAATGCCGGTGCAGTATTCACCTTAGAGACCTTGTACAAATCCAACAATGTCCAATCGAAAATAAATAATGTGCAGAAGCATTAAAGCAAGACAAAAAAACAAACAAAATGTAATTCATTCAGAGACTTGTTCTTTCTGCCGGACAGCTCAGCCGTGTGTACGTGCTTGTGTGAGCATTTGAAAGTGTGTAGAGCATGTGTGTTTGCTTGGTTATGTCGATGCGCGTGTGCATTTGTGTGTGTGTGTGTGTGTGTAGGCCTGAGGCAAGTTGAAATGAAGCAACACTCAGCAGACACCACCCCAGGCTAACTTAATACAGGCCTCCTTTGACACAAACACACACACCCCTAACCACAGCTTGACACCGGGTTTCACATTCATTTCGTTAACTGGATACTACCACCCACCAGCACCCTGCACAGGGGGAGTTTAGGCTTTATCAGAGCCAGACTGTACGTTTGAACTGTGGGGATCAATGGTCTTTACCTTGCCAGCATGGTGCTGAACAATATCTTTGTCATCCAAAACAGTTTATTTCAAATATGCAGGGTGTTTTATGTAATCCATGGGTTTTACTGCAGTGTACTTAAATGACCCCATGTGTGTGCTTGTGTGTGTGTACCTGTCCAAATAAACCAATGGTGTCTCCAGGCAGGTAGCTAAGAGCCACACTGCAGTCTGATGATGCTGAGAGAAGGAGGAGCCTATCGCCATGGACACAGACCTCCAGGTGAGTCACACGGTCCAGGTGTGGCCGGAGACTACAGAGCAGTTTTGGAAGTTCATTGGTTACTCCTCCATCCGGCTTGAGACAATAATACTGATGGACAGAGGGGGAAGCCAATGGATCGGTTTACTGGACAGTGGGATCGGAAAAGAAAATTTCCCACTATGGATACGCAACAACTTGCATTTTAACATCCGACAGAGCACCAAAAATGACCCGAATGGCATCAAAGCTGAAGCATTGTCTAAATAAGGACTCAATGGATGTGTCAAAGTATTTAACCACAGAATCAGTTTCAAGACACCGCTAAAACCCAAATGAAAATTGGGCCGTGGAAAAAAACACCCATAATTCATTTGCTGCAGGAAATATAATTAACAAATACATACATTTACTTAACATGTATACTAGATACAGATCATACATGCTAGTACAGACTACCCCCTACGCCCTCTCTTGTGTCTGAGAGCATAATATACAGTTGTGCTACTTCATACAGCTGATTCAAAAGTGTGCTCTGAATTAGCCAAAGGATAGGATTTCTACCAGAGCGCTGAGCTTACCCAACTTCTCCAACTCTGTTACATATACACATAAATCTCCATAAATTAAACTGGAAGCCAAACGAGACGCATCATCTGGTTTCATCCCGTCTTATAAACTGTGACAGAGATGAGCGGCGAATATTGTGGTAATAATACCCGAGAGGGTGTTCTTTTACTCCGATTATGAGCGTGACAGTGATGCAGCTACGCCTCATACCAATGGCATCATCCAAGTACCCATAATTACTGTCAAGAAGTCAAGAATCTCCTGTAGAGTATTAGGACACTAATACTTCGCTGATCAAAACGTGTGTGATGTCTGTAAGATGTCCATGCGTTGGAATGCGTCTCTGACCAATCAGATTACTACCGATCGTAGAATTCTTCTTTAGTCAATAACAACTGCATCCTCTAGCCGCCATCGATTCATATACATTTAATGCCAATGGGCAGTAAATACACATCTCAATAAGCAAAATACAAACAATGCTATCCACTCTCATTCATTCAAGTTGTCACTCACCTTTATGAACTGAACTGAACTGAAATGAAGTGACAAAAAGTAGGGGCATTACCTTTTCCTGCTCATATATCACTGGAGAATCTCTAAATGATTGACAGGTCTCTTAGTCATCTAGCAACCCAGGGACAGATGGTGGGTATTGCATTTGTCATTTTCACAGTTAGCAACATGCTCACTAACTAATGGAAACCTCTAGGCTCACTCTTTCTTCACCAGTCAGTGGCAATCTCTATCCCTCCCTCTGTCTCGCATTATCTATACTCCCCTCCCTCGCTCTCTCTTTCTCTCTGTCCTCTTCTCACTCGTTCCTCTTACACATAAACGTCATGGTGGTATGCTGACTCTTGTTTTGGTGTGAACTCACATCAGAGTGGTGTGCTTGTTTGAGTCACTCGCCGGCACCCCCTCTCAAAACACACCTACCTGTATGTCCCATGTCTTGAGCGCTCCCTCCCTATCAGCAGTGACTAAATATTTTCCACAGGGGCTGATGGTCATGACGATAGATCCCAGGTCTCTGTTATGGGCTGTGAACTGTCCCACCAGTTTGCTGTGGAGTGTATCCCAGAGCCTGACCACACCAGAACCTCCACATGACACCAGGTCCGCTCCACCTGATAGAAAATGCAGAAACAAAGCTGTGCAGAAAATCATCTCATGACTTTTATTATTGTAGAGGTCACTTTTGTGTGGTTTCAGGGGGACGTTTCAAAGCAAATAATGTGGTGTCATTGATACCAACATGATCAATAACAGAATGCATGCTAAGATACAAATCAAGTCAGTAAGGAAGCGGGGGTCTGGCTGCCCCTAGACCGCTGGGCAGCCAGTCTCCAAGACATAACTCATGTGTCCGCTGAGATGGAAGGAACCTCAGCTTAAATGATGTCAAGCTCCACCAGCTCCACCAAGTTCTGCCGGGCGCAGTTGTGCCAGGCGAAATCAGCAGAACCTTCTCCTCTCTGGGCAAGCCAATTGCATCGGCTTCATGCCAACAGCCCTGGGAAACTCCAAGCAAGGCCACCCGGGAGCTGAGTCGCATCTGACGCTCCAGAAGCTCATGAGTCTGCTGCTCTATCGACTACAGCTCTGTCCTGCTCGAGGAGAGAGAGTGGCTATCCAGCTAGCAGCTAGCTAGCAGCAGCAACTACTTATAGACTCCCCGTCACTTTGAGAGTAAAACTGAATAAAACCCAAGAAAGAAGATGGAACCCAAGAAAGAAAACTAGTTACGAACTACAACTAGTTAAAACTTGGAAAAACTTGAACTAAAGCTTCACCACAACAATCAATGCAACATGCAACCAGAATCAAGACACCTGAAGCCTCTGGCAAATAAGATGTTTCTAAACCTAATGTGCAAGCTCAGTGTTTCAATGGGCTTGGGTCCCAAAGTGAAAGGGCAAATTCCTCATTTGGCTTCTGAGCTGAGAATGTTTAAAGGCCTGTGATACACCTGGTGGATACAACATGACAGGACAAAGTCCCTGGCAACAATGACAAAAGTACAAATCCAACACAATTTATTGGAGCAAAAAGAATTTGCCATGTAATCACTACTGTTGTGTTGGGACAACTGCTGGGGAAATGTTGCCCAACATCATTGCCCAAAAGTTATCCAGTGGCGCTTGTCTTTCAGAACCTTGTATCTAGCCCAACAAATAACAGGTACTGTAAGTCTGATAAGGATTACGCAGTTATCACTACTATATAGTTTTCAATAGTTCACCTGTAGCACCTGTACGTCCTGGTATGAAGTACAATCTAGTGATGGCATCACAGTTCTCTGAGTCCTCTTCACCATGCAAACCAAAAGGGGACTGAGGGCGATGGCCTAGAGGATGAGAATTGAACAAAATATTGAGTTGTAGTTTGAGTTAATTTGTGTGTGTGTGTGTGTGTGTGTGTGTGTGTGTGTGTGTGTGTGTGTGTGTGTGTGTGTGAGTGTGTGAGTGTGAGTGTGAGTGTGAGTGTGAGTGTGAGTGTGAGTGTGAGTGTGAGAGAGAGAGAGAGAGAGAGAGAGAGAGAGAGACCTATCTGATTTTTGTGTTCTCCATGTTCAGTACGTGGCCGTAGTTTCCTCAAAGCCTTCTCTGTGCTGCTGTTCCACACCGTAATTTCTCCATCATAACTTCCTGCACACACAGGAAATGGAAGCAAACAGAATGTACTCATGAGAAACTTTGTTTGTGCTTTGTTTTTTGGTGTCTATGTATTGACTATGTCACTGTAAACTCTATGATATTTTCTATGAACTAAATTCATTCATACAAAAGAAAATGTTTTATATATTTCCAGAAAAGTGGCAGTAAAGAAAACAAGAACTTTCTGGGAACACTTGCACCTCTCTTGTGCTGCTGGAGCATTGGAAACCTTTCAAAATAATAAACCTCAAAATCTGTCCCCAACTACCGTCTGATCCACTACTCAACCCTTAACATTCACCTTAAAAGATAGACCCAGCTCTTTCAGAGAAGCTATAGTGTGTGTGTGTGTGTGTGTGTGTGTGTGTGTGTGTGTGTCTAGCAATCCATATGAATAAGACACAAATCTTGTCAGGTTCGGGAGATGAACAGCAAGAGAATGAGAAGTGTGAGGAGTGTATTAGCTACAGGAGGTGTGTGTGTGTGTGTGTGTGTGTGTGTGTGTGTGTGCGCTTGTGTGTGTGCGCTTGTGTGCGAGCAGTAGGAGGTATAAAGTTTATGAGTGTGGGTCCTTTGCATTATTCATGCTGCCCAGGGCCAGCTATTTCCAATGACTTATCACTTCTCTGTGTGTGTGTGTGTGTGTGTGTGTGTGTGTGTGTGTGTGTGTGTGTGTGTGTGTGTGTGCGTCTACGTGAGAGAGAGAGAGCGCGAGAGAGAGAGAGAGAGAGGTATGGAGACAGAGAGAATGCCAGACAGACATCAGGGCATTTGCTCAGCCACACAATGTTGCACTTTAACATGCAAATGGTTTGTGTTAACATTACTTAACTTAACTTTCAAACATGCTCTAATGCTCTTAAACCCTGTGCTTTTTACAGACACACACACACACGGAAGCGTAAATAAACTCACAGATATGCACGCATCCATGGATGAGGTAATGCATGTTCATTCACTCACTCCCTCACTCACTCAAGAAATTCCAATTCCTTCCCATGAAAAAGATGTCTTCGTTCTCATTCAACGTTCTGACTTGCATTTCCATTTATAAAACATTTTGGCCATCCATCAAAGTTCAGATGAGTTGGTCCTCGGTCGCCTGGAAGGTGTTCAGCCACAGAGGATTAAGGGATGGGGGGAAAGGAGGAAGAGTGAAAGAGGGGAAGGGAGGAAGGAGGCGCAGAGGACCCCTGCCTACAAACACCCTGCTGTGTGTGTGTGTGGGAGGGAGAAGGAAGGAAGGAGGGAAGGAGGGAAGGAGGGTGGGAGAAGCCAAGCAGAACCTAGCAAAGAGTTTGAATATGGATGAGGAGGCTTCAGTCCCACATCAACCAAATGTTCCTGGTGCATCCTGATTCAACTGGAGACACACACACACACACACACACACACACACACACACACATAAATACGTAAAGACGCAGCAGGCAAACACTGAAAATACACTGCCAACTGAAACTAATGTGTCATCGTGTTCAGAAGGAGTCATTGTGCTCTATATGGATCTGGTAAAGATTTTGCTAAAATAAGAAATGAAGAAAACACCTCTTACTTCACGTCCCCCTCACAACAAACGTCGTATGTTGTTTAGTTTGTTGACGAGTGTATTAGTGAATATGATTCATCTGTTTATTATAACACCTTTTTGTTCAAATAACAGGGAGAGAGAGAGAGCAATGTAAGGCAATCAAAGCAGAGGTGGTCTTTATATTTCACCCCGCACAAACAGTGAAACCAAACAACACTTATGGTACGTCCCCAACACCGTGAGAGTGTGAAGGAAGTGAGGAAAATAGGCCATCTGTAAATGACATCCAGCGGAAGTGTCCTTGAGTAAGACACTACACCCCTACACACTCATTCATTCTTAGTCACTTAGATCACTGCCTAAAATGTGATTAGGTAGAATGCTGCAATTTAACTCAAACTTTGAACAAACTGGACAAAATGTTGAAAACGTTTGTCTCTTTTAGCAAATTTCTCTTTTCAGAGACTGGGTAAGACATTGGTCCAAGTAAAGGAGTCAGAAAATGCAGCCACATGGTCACAATCCAGAGCCCTATGCACACACATGCACACACAAACATGTCATTTTTGTCACTCATTCCCTCTCTCTCTCTCTCTCTCTCTCTCTCTCTCGAGCACACACAGACACTGAACCACCCACCCACACATACATACACACACACAAGCCTGAAAGACAGAAAGTATTTCATCTCATTTCCCTTCCCTCCCACTGAGCGCACTCTAATAAACATAATTTAAATTGGGAGTTAAGATCATTTGGAGGGTGGGGGGTGGGTTGGGGCGGGGGGGGGGGGGATAGAAATGCAGCAAACTAACTAGGGAGATGAGGGGAAAAAATAAAGTTAAACAGAACTGAACAGGGACTGTGGGAAAAGAGAGAGAGGAAATGGGCCGAGAGAGGAATTGACTACACCAACAAAGAAACGTGGAAGAGATGTACTTCAAGTTCCCGAGTTCACAAAGTAGCTTCTGAATCGTGTTTCTTGTTCCAACTCGATCCATTCATCTTCCCCCAGCCTGCAGAACACCTGCTCTTATCTACCTTTCCACCTCCTCACCTCCCCTCCCTCCCTCCATCTCTCTCTATACTCATCCCTGGGGTCGACGTCTTTCAGAAAGTCATGGAAGGTCTACAGTTTATGAGTCCGTGCTCCGCTTCCCCCCGAAACAGAACTTCCAGTCTTATATATTTGTGCCAAAGGGATCCAACTTTACAGCATACTGGGGGCAGAGAGGGTGCAAGTGTGTTAGTTGCTTGCCGGTAATAGAAGTGGACCGGTGACTGGAAGATCGCCAGTTCAATACCCCAAGCAGATAAATCTGAAAGTGGTGAGGTGCCTAGATGGTATTTCGAAATATGCTGCTCTCACATACTAAAGCCCCTGACGGACTGGGGGCGATTTCACCATCCCAGACAAAATGCCGACGCCGGGGGGGGAAATTATTTGGTCTTGAATGATGGTTGACGATCTTGAGTTGTTCAACGTGACAGCTTGGTGGATGGCAAATGAAGCGAACCCCCCCGACACACACACCAACTTTGGAGACACGTTCCCAAATCAGCATGACTCCACTGTAGTGGAATAAAAAGTGATGCAGAGAAGAGAGAGAGAAAAAAATCCTACTTCACTCTTCCTTTAGCCAGGGGCGCCCAGTGCTTCTGCATTTTAATGGGAGCTTAGGGCCAAATCCTGATTTCATGTGTGTGAGTGAATCATCTTAAATTCCTCACCACTGAACCCGTGCATTGATGTCAGCTGCCTGTTCCCCCTGATCAATCTGACGGTAATTGCAGGTAATTCTCTCTCCCAGCTCTCTGCGGGTTACTGTTAGCACTTAGTGAGGGTCGTATGGTCAATCAGACTTCACAGCTGAGGCGCTGTAGGGGCGTGAGAGGAAGGTCACGCACACACACACACACACATACCATGCACGGTGACATTTACCACACACATTATTTTATTAAGATGCGCACACCCACCCACACATTCACACTTTTGATTGTGTATTCTGACAATCATATCAAGTCTCAATCACATATTCACAGTAAACGCACGGCATGTGCATGCCTAAACACACACACACACACACACACACACACACACATGCAGACACAGCTCGCTCCAGCAGAGAGACACATGTGGTGCAGGAGTCCTTTGATAACAGCACCACTCACTTTAATCAGCAGATTACTGCTCCCAGATATTTTTCATTTCTCTGGAGTTTCTTTCTTGGATTCCATTTCTCTTCCTGGCTTTTGTTCTCTTTCTCCCTCCTCTGCATGAGTCCTCAACTTACTCTGAGGCACGGAAGCATCATTTGAACAGAAAAGATAAGCTCTTCAAGAAGAAACACACACATGCCCGCACACACACACACACACACGACATGCCATTGTGTACTCTTCTGTTTAAGTGCTAGTCGACCAATAATAAGTCAATAAAAGTCAATTAGTTACTAAGCTACGTGTTTGTGTATGAATTCCCTGTGCCATCCTGACATTCATGATGTTTGTAGTTCAAACAAGTGAAATCAATCAATCAATATCTTAACGGCACAGTGCATGTACGCACACACACACACACACACACACACACACACACACCTGTGACCAGGGTCTGTGGGGGCTGGAATGCAGCACAGAGCACATCGTCGCGATGCTGAACGCCCCCCTTCCACTCGGATGGCTCAACGAAAAACTGGGAGAACGAATGCAGACGGAATACCGTTAACATCCTGTATAGGAAGGCGAGAGAGAGAGAGAGAGAGAGAGAGAGAGAGAGAGAGAGAGAGAAGGGGAACAGAGATGGGGAGCGTGTGAGGGGGGGGCAAAAAGTAAGAGAGGTGTGTAAGACAGGATCACATACACAAGCTTCATCCTGGTCGATCAATACACACTATTTATTTCCCAAAGTTTCCAATCTGTTGTGCCTAGTGACATCAAACAAGGAGGCTGCATATGCAATTCTACATTATTAATAAACCCCCAAGGGTCTTTTTTCCCTGTTTTATCCTGTTTTATTACTTCACTTCTCTTTTCTTTTACTGCTGTGCAAATAAAAGAAATGAACTAAACCAATGATGCATTGTGGCTTCAAACTGAGGAATATGTCTATCAGTGGGACGTGGATGTTTCAAACTGCATGAGATCCTATATGAGCAGCAGAAGGTAATGGGACATTGAATTACATGCCACACAATGCTATATGGCTTAACAGTGGTCTATGTGGGTGTGAAGAAACCAGGAAATATATATGAGTGATGAAACTCAGGAACAGCAGTATTTTCTTTTAATACTGCTGTTCTGTCATTTATGTTCTCTTTGCCAATGTGAGACCCTAGAGAGATGTGATGTGAGTATATGTGGAAACACACACACACACACACACACACACACACACACACACACACACACAAATGCAAGGTAGTGATAGAGTGAATGGGAGTGCCCTGGAGTGTTTTGACTCGTTAGGTTCTTTGGCAGGCACAGAGAGCAGGAGAGGACACACACACACACACACACACACACACACACACACACACCTATCCCAGCCCATCACCAGTATGCTCCTCTTCAGCAGTAGCAGCTGTGAGATCTCCACAGCCAGGCCCCGGCTGGCAGTCATTCTGTGGAGGCAGTGGCCGTTGAAGTCCCATACCTGCAGCGTCAGTCAAAACACGACTGTCACAAATTCAAATTTGCTTCATTTCAAAACACATCTAAACGCCAACACGGAACTACAGCCAACACATCACCTTCATGTGTCTCAAGACATTTACCAGAAACTCTAATCACTAAAGACACGCATGGCACTGTGCTATGCCAGCCTTCAAACCGTTCAAATTTAATTTCCCACATTTCCTTGTCAGAATTAACAGAGAAAATATCATCTTTGTTGTTGTAATTGCTTTAGAGAACAGTGTAACGGTTTTAAGAAATGATGGTTACAAAGTTTCAAATCAAATACTGGGAATGTTTCCAGAAATTGTGCATGACCTCCAGCAGCATGTTGCTGAAAAATCAAATCAAATCCACCCGTATGTTTTGTGTCCCCTACTTTCCCTTAACTTTTTGTAAGAGTTTTGGAGGGATGATGCATCTGTGCACTGTTCCACCGCTTAAAAAAATGACACAGATTAGCTTTATGAGGGTGCTATAATGAAAGAGCTAAATTTTAAACTTTAAAAGGCCATAACTGTTACACCACTGGTCCAATTTTTATGAAACTTTATGAAGCATCTTGTTACTGACTGGCCCAAGGGGTACCTGCATCATTTGGGGAGGACGACCTGTTGGCAGTGTGAGTGTATACTTGACATTGGGAGTATGTTTGTACATATGGTTGCACACTTCACATGACTGCATCTTGATGTGAGCTCATGGGGTAGAAATGTTAATGTGATTGATTATATTGATTACAGTGTGCATGCTTATACATTTTTATTTTTCCCACAATGCAGTAGTTGAGAACCACTGCAGCAAGCTTGGAGCCATAAGGGTACTGAACATGTATTATACATAGTCACCTAGCACCAAAAGCATTTCTTGAAATCCCAATCAAAACTAAGTTAGGCAGCAAAGCTGGTTGGAGAGGAACAATTTAATTGATGAATCAGTTTTTGCGGTGCTTGGAACACACAAGCATGATTTGGCACCAAATTAAAATCGGTCAAATGAGAGAAAAGAGACCTCCATGTTGTATTTTTGGATTCGGCTAATGCTTTTGGCTCTGTTCCACATAGCAGTTTGGGGGCAGCATTTGATTTCTTTAAAGTTCCAAACATCATCAAAAACCTGCTTGGAGCTTATTTCCAAGGTATCCAGTTATGCTTCACAACATTGGAATTCATTACAGCATGGCAGTGTTTGGACAAACCCCTTTAGCGTTCACTATGGCAATGGAAGTAATCATTAGGGAATCGAAATGGGTTGTAGGAGGGGAAAGACTACAGGGAGGCAAACCCATGTGCAGCAAGGCAACACAAACAGAAAAAAAGAGGAAACACATAGCAAGGAGCAAGCAGTAAGACGTGCTAGGGAAGTTGCTCAGGCAAAGCAGGGACAGTGAATGAATTGTGAAAGTGTAGAAAGGAAGAAACTTGGCTGGAGGGATTTGTGGAGGATGGAGGCAAACCAAATTAGGTTCTGTGGCACCCCGGGGGGAAAAAACAGGGCGTCACAAGCCTGGTACAGCTCACACAGTAGGCAGGGCTGAGGGACAAAAGGCTCACTTTCAATGACTTACTTAGACAAATACAACTTAAACGTATCTTAGAAATCAAATTTGTCAGGAGGACTTTCGGCAGCCTCCCTGTAATCCACTCCTTGACACCCTTCAGATGGAGCAAGATGGTCGACTGGCTGTTGTCTGGGGAATGTAGTTCTTTTCTACTATTTCAGATACTCCCAGTCAGCCACAGTTTGTCATAGGAGCAACCTGTGATGTGCTTCCCCCTCCCCAAAACCTCAGCTAATGGCTAGGTGAAGACCCCTACGTCAGGCTGTTGAAGCAATGTCAGAGGCAGCGGAGGGTGCTATAGTCAGTGGCTTTGATTGAGGAGGAGGGGACACGGGTTGGGGTACAAAGTAACTAAAGTAGGGGGCTTAGTTTCATAGGATGTGTAGTAAATGTGGAGTCTATCATTTGCAGATTCAGTGCAGATGGCTGGACAGCCGAGCGGGCCCTGGAATCCATTGTGGAGCTGCCAGTCAAGCCAGTAGGGTCAGCCGGCGCATTAGCTTAACCTAGCAGATACAGTGTGGCGGTCTGGAACAAGCAACAGGCAACCAGTCTCTGCTTAGGCCTTAATATCCTAGACTAGGGTGCCTTAATTCTCATTCATTTATCTGCTTTGGTGTTAATCCCTTAGGGTAGGGTGTCATCATTTCATAATTCCTCCCAATCCTTGTAAATGTAACCTAAGTTTCTATGTATGCATTTACACTGGTCTACAGCACAAGGGATAACTACATCATGCTCTGTGTATTGGTAAATGTGTGTATGTGTGTGTGTGTTTGTGTCTTTTTGTCCCTAATACAGTGTCTTGAACCTAATACAGCAGGAAGACAAACCAATACCCCTTACACAGGTTATGAAACATGGGTCATTCCCACGTTGGACCCATTCAGACCAAACTGCTGTCCCGGGTTTATCCCGTGTCACCATATTTACATCTGTATACGTCACTGCCGCACCACACCGAACAAGTAACTGTGTGATATCGCTGTAGATAATTGAATCTTTTACTGGTAATTTGTCACTTTATTTCTTCTTCCCCCACGAATGGACAGAAGCTCTCTGATTTTAGAATCTTTCCAATTCGCCGTTGTTTTTCATTCTGTTTGTTCGTCGTTGAAAACATACAGGCTTGCAGGCACACACACCGAGAAAATCCATAGGCAACATTTAGTCCAACAAAGCTGATAGCCAGACACACACAGGTGGACACAGAGTTGCTGTGCAAGAAGTTGCAGACCTTGAACAGACACACAAGGGGGGAGAGAGAGCGAGAGCAAGAGAGAGAGAGAGAGAGAGACAATAACACAAACACACACAAAAAAGTAGACAGTCATTATGCAAGGTGTCAACATGCATAAACAAACACAAAGACACACACACAGGCAGACACACACAGACACACACACACACACACACACACTTTGAGGAAAGCAGACAGAAGTAGACAGGAGTAAACAGCACAGTGGGCCAGTTGGACAGCTACATGGCGCCACAGAAGAACAGCAGCCATGGAAAATGAAATAAAACAACTTTCAGAGAGTCAGATGTCAAATAGCCCACGTCCATCCCTCCTACTGCTTCTGCAGCTGCTGGCCACAGAAAACTTTTACACAGGTCAGAAACTATGAGCTTGGAAGCGATGTGTACTCCTAAGTATTTGAACACTGACACAGTGTTTGATAGTTGATGTAAATCACTGTTTCAGTCATTGTTTGGCTCCAAAATCATATTATTTTGGATGTGAAATGACAAGGTGACTATGAGGTTGAATGGCAGGAAGTCATCTTTAATTGGAGGGAATTTTAAGCCGTATCAGAGTAATAGTAGCCTTGTTTAGTTTATGTGTGTGTGTGTGTGTGTGTGTGTGCGTGTGCGTGTGCGTGTGCGTGTGCGTGTGCGTGTGCGTGTGCGTGTGCGTGTGCGTCTGCCTACTTTGACCTCTCCGTCAGTGCCTGCAGTAAACAGCCGGGTCTGTGTGCCGTCCAGGGCCATGGCGGAGATCTCTGCATCACCGTGGCAACGGTGGAACTGCTTGACCTTCTGACCTGTGTCAGCCAGCCAGCAGACCACCGAGGAGGCAGAGTCACTACTGACCACCTGGGGGGAGAGAGAGAGGGAGAGAGAGGGAGAGGGAGAAAGAGACATAGGTAAAGAATCAGGATCAAAACCTCAAAAGAGGTTGATCTATTTTATCCTGCAAGAAAGGAAGGTTCTATTTATGTCTTCATTAAAGAGTCTTGCATAGCCAAACCATTCTCCACGCTTCCCACACCACCAATTACGCCAAGTCATACTGCATGGTATGGTACAAAACACATCCTACTATCATCATTAATACCTACAGCATAGCTGAAAAACTACAACATAATTGAAGAAACTATTGTAGAATTCACAGGCGTCGCAAACTTTCCACCATCCTCTTTCCTGACCTGTTCAATCATCACCACTACCACCACAATAGGACAGCACATACTATACAGTGTACTGTATCCTATCCTATTCCCTGTCCGCCCTCCCTCCTCTCTCGGGGAACGAGAAACAGACTCATAGATGGAAACCCCAAAGAAATATACAGACACAGAGAGAACCACATTACGCATCTACCTGTTTGAACAGACTATTATAGAGCACCCAGGTAACAGGGTGTTCGTGGCTGGTGGTCCTCCTCCTCTCCTCCTTCCTGGCTTCCAGCAGGAGGAGTTGGCTGTTGAAGGAGAGCAGGAGCTGCTGGTGCTCCTCGTGGAGGAACAGGACGGTGTGTGTGTTCTCCTGGGTCTTTGGGAAGACGCCAGCCAGACGGTGTACACACAGCTGGCTGGACACATCCCACAAACACAGGACCTGGAGAGGATAAAGGAGGGGGGGATGAGGAGCCTGTCAAGGTGTTTGTGTCTGTATGTTTGTGTCTAAGTATGCATGGTCTGACACATGCACATAATTGAAAGCAACTATGTGTACCATTTCAACATCAATTAATCATGCCCGCACACACACACACACACACACACACACACATACAGTCTCACCTTGTCTTTGGAGTAGCTGAGCAGTTGCTTCTTGGCCTGTATGAAGCGTACGGCGGTGACAGAGCTCCTGTGCCCACTGAGCACGCCCACTGGCTCTGAGGTCACGTAGGGGTTCCACAGTAAGACCTGGTGGTCAACGCCTGCTGTGGCTACAACCAACCAGAGTGGCTCATATTAGTAGGGCAACCAGTCACAGGAAAGCATACTTCTGACCTCAGCTAATTATTGTTCTTTGAGTGCCTTGAGAGATTTGATGTATTTGTGTGTATCGTAAAAGTGCAAGTGTGTGCTGGTGTATACAGCAGGTGCAAGTAAATACTACATGCACAAAAAAAGTCTTTAGTACATTTGGTTTCATTTTTTTAACTTTAGCACACGGTGCAGGTTGAGGATCAACTCCATCCTTGCGACATCATAAGAGTGTATGTAGCCCATGTGGGCATGCATGCAAAGATACTGTGTGTTTTTGCCTCCACCTATCAGATTGAGTCCAGGGTGGTGGTCCATGTCCCACACCCCCTTCTGTGTGTAGAAGGAGGTAACCCGTAGACCCCTGCTATCCTTTTCCCTCCAGCCAATCACCATGCTACTCTGCGGGCTGGTGCTGCATGACACAAAGGCCTCCAATGAGCCCAGGAAACGTACTGCAGCAAGCAGAAATTAAACAGGAAGTGACAGGAAATTAGGCGTGGCACATCATTTCCTGGCTACACAAAGATGGATTAGAGTATGCCTGTTCACGATGAGTCAGGATTGAATCAGGAAGCGACAAATCCAACACAAACAGACAATGAATAAATTCACTTTCTGTGATGTGCATCCTCTTGTACAGTTGTAGCAATCGCAAAAGTTTCCCATCATGGATCTATACTGCATTTATAATGCATTAGTACTGCACCAGGCTGTGCAGGCTGCAAGGTAGAACTGAGCAGAACAATAGCAACAGCAGTAAGATAATTGTTCCATACAATGTGTACAGTAAGAAGTTATTGGCAGTAAGTTTTTATTGTTAGTTATCTGTATCACAGGCCGGGGATACATTTCCTTTAACTCCAATCGAGTGTAAAATAACATAGATTTGGAGGATGACACAGCTTTCGTTTTAAATTATTTCTTTGTAGATTGGATTTTACTTTCTGATGCCAAAAAGTTTTCAGCACTTCCTGAAATGACTGCACTGAATGTGCACTGACCGCAACCACGCTGTATAGTAAACCAACCAAACCAAAAGGCGCTCAGCACAGCATAGAATCGGGCTTAATAAGAGTCGGCTTGATTTGCTCACTGGTATTACAGAAAGTGTAATGGATCTCGCATCACCATCTATCTCAATTACCACTTTGATTGAGAACAGCTAAATTGGATGCCACAAATCTCCATTAGAGGCTGCTTAGCTTTCTGCGGCTGCACAAATAAGTGTGGGTTGTGAGATGACATATGACATTCTTAGGTCAAAGAGCTGGCTTATAGGGAGGACAAATTATTACATCTGATCACTTTTAACACATTACATCTTTTCTTGGCACGATGAATTATAAAAGATCAATGGATTTTCAGATGTCATCCCATGAGTCATCATTCTCTGTCTCTCTGTCAAAGTCACACACACACACACACACACACACACATCATAAATCCATCAATTTGTAATGCAGATCCTGACGTGTCATACCACATCACACTTTTATTGCTGTGAGTTTTGAAGTAAAAGAGGAACAGCAGGAGTTACATTAACATCAAAGCGGACCTCTTTTTCTTTGCAACACATCACTGTGCATTTTGTCTGATGTTATGTTGATTACACTGTTCTTACATCTATTCTTAAGAAAGTAGATTCTTCCTTCTCATTTCTTTGATCACGGCATTATATGGATATGTGGATGCGTTTCTCTCTCTCTTCACACACGCACACAGATCCACTTACACAAAACCACACTTCTTACAACTCTCCTTCTTTGTCCTTACGGGTCTGTGTCCATCCCAATTTCCTCCTAATTTCCTCTCCATTTTCCTCTCTGTTCCACCCCCCACACACACCTCTCTCTCTCTCTCTCTCTCTCTCTGGTGGCCCTTGAGCCTGAAGGTTTGGAGGCCTGGCTAACCAGCCATGTCTAATGGTAAGCAGCCCACTCATACTGCAGGGTGGGCAACTTCAAAAGAACAGCGCCAGCACCCCAGAGGTGCGCAAACACACATAAACGCTCACACACTCCCTTCTCTGTCTCCCTCTCTGTCTCCCTCTCACACACTCTCAAAACACCACACAAAAACAGAATACCTTACATACTCTCGCTCCCTCTCTGTTTCACAAAACACACAGCCTGTAAAATTCCAATTAACCATTGCTTTTAATGCTCTGGCATTGTCTCCTGTGTTCCTCGTTCTTTTGTTTTTTCTTTGTTTCCCATTTATTGTGCTTGTTTATGAGTACTTTCCCCCTTCTGGCCCGTTAGTCTCAATCAAACAGCCCAGTGTCTCTTCAGAAGGACTTTTCCAAATGATGCAATCAAGATACAACTCGGCGACCTCTTCATTACTCGGGCTGCGAGAACGGGCTCAGCTGGAGTTGCCATGGTGGCCATGGTGTTGCATAAGTCGTTACCGTGGTGATAGGTAAGTAAGTGCTGACAGTGGCTGTCATCCCAGGTTGTCAAGGTGAATATGTGCATTTGTATGTGTGTGTGTGTGTGTGTCCTTCTTTCTTTCTATCTGTCATCTAACCAACAGGGATTAGAGTATTTTGCCCATTTGGAAGTCAGCCAGTGTAACATTCTGACATTTTGACAATCTAACCCTCCTTCAGATGAAAGTGGCGAGGCATCACTTTATCCACCGTTGTAAGCACTTTATACCGGCCACTTCATTTACATTTAGAATGAACTGGTAGTGTGTATGTGTAGCTAGAGGCACTCGATGACGCAAGTCACTGGAGACATGGGAAACAATCATACAGCTCCAATAAAGACCTGTTTGCATGCATCTGTAAAGTACGAGCTCATTGGAGAGCGTGAGAGAAATGTGTATGCATACATACATACATGTGTGTGGTTGACAAATTAAAGTCGACATTTTATGTGTGTGTGTGTGTGTGTGTGTGTGTGTGTGTGTGTGTGTGTGTGTGTGTGTGTGTGTGCGTCGCGCCTCATTCCCACCTCGTCGAACCCAGGCCTGCGCGTGCGCCCGGTGTGTGAGTATGCAACAGCAGCGGTGCGTTCCTTTGACTAGCTCCTCCCACTTGATGATGTCTATTGAGTCTGACTCCGCCCTCAGACTGGGTCTCTCAAACAGAGAGATCTGGACTGAGCTGAAACACACAGCACTGACCTGGAAAACACAGACGTGCACATGCGCACACACACAGTTACAGAGAAATGAAGGATACACATACAGAAAGGTGCAGACTAATGCATACTGCTAATGTATTATGTTCTGCCTCCCTCTTCCTCCCTCCTCCATGTCACCTGTCCTCCAATGTCTCCTATGGTGAGGACAGCCTGGTCGGGGTGAGAGGAAACTGCCCAGTAGTCTAGACACCAGGGGGTAAACTTCAAACCCTACAGAAGAGAGGACAGGACATGTATGTGTTATATTCTATGTCCATCAGGCTACATGTACATTACATTTTAGCAATATAGGCAGACATTCTTGCCCATGGCGATTTACACTAAGTACAACAGTCGAACGAGCTTAAATCCCTGTATCACCTACTACACAGAGCCTAACACCAGTGCAAAGACTGTGTGAAAAAGTAAGGTGTGAAGATTTATAGTTAAAGTTACATATACAAAATAATATCGCTTATACTTCCTCCTTTATTTATTTATGAACTACTTCTGAATAAAGAACAGATGTGGTTTGTGCAAAATGATTTTCTCAAGCGCTGTAAACCACGATGATGTGTGATGAGCACGGGTATAGAGGATTGAAGTGTCTCACCTGACTGAGTGGCCTGAATTTGCAGGCGTTTGCACCAGCACCGCGGGAAAAACATGTAACACTTAAATATTCTGACAATCTTTAAATTTTGTATTTTTTGTATGGGCCAAACTAAAACCTTTTGTGGCCAAAACAGAAAAAAAAACTTCTTTGAAAGGCGCCCTAACTTTCTTTGAAAGGCGCCCTACTGGTGTTTTATCCATATGTCCTGGTTTATGTATGTATCTTTGACTGTATGTTAGCTCTGCTGTAGGCCTACCATAGTGTATGTGGGTGTTACCTGGAGTTTGTACTTGCAGCTGAACTCCTGTTTAGGCAGTACATCATAAAAACACACCTCTTTACTTGTGAATGACACCGCTATCTGAGAGACACACAAGAGACAGAGAGAAGAGAAGCGAGACAGAGAAATGAGGAATGAGAATAACAGGGGAGGGGATGAGAGACAGAGAGGGAGGAAAAGCATAGTTATATACCTATCCATTATCCTTGCCATCTCACATTTCAATAACTGATCAAACTGATAATAATATAATAATATCCTCAATAATTGTGCGATGATTCAAGAGTGATTGATAATTGACAGGAAACTGGAAAGTACTTGATATGTGTTATGTTATGTTATGTCACCCAGAAATCTGTTTGACTTACTGATGATTAAACCATGCTTATTAAAACTATTGATCAATAATTAACAGGGCTGATTACTGAAAATTAATGAGTGTTTACTTTCTGAACATTATGCATTAGAACCATATCTGCAACTCCATTAACCAAAACCATTGATCAATTATTTACTGACTGACTGAAGTGTTTGTTTGTCTGTCACGAAAATGAAAAATGACTTGATTTGATTTTTTGATTCATTCATGAGACATTTTAATCATTGTGTGCGTTGCGCAACACATAACCAGGACATCACTCCATAATATCCTAATCGATTGATTGACTGATTGATAGTTATGCGACTGTCTAAAAGCGTTTACCTTGTGCACATTGTGGAGCAGCACCATGTCTGTGACCCAGAGGTCTTTGGGTCTGACGGAGTTGTTTTGGAGGCGATGTGTGTGTAGAAGGGACAGGTCTTCTCCGGCCCGCAGGCCCAGAGTTCCTCCCTTACTCAGCGTCAGATAGTGACCTGAGCTCTGCACGTACAACACCTGGGGACACCAGAGGACAAGACAACATGGGGCTCTTTATGGGAAGACTTCTGGTGTGGAAAAGTCCAAGGAGAGCTTGTAACGACGGTCTTTCCATTTGTGTCTCCTCTAGCTTTTCTCATAGTATTGTTCTGTACACCATTTTACCTCTCTCCTGTCACTTCCCCTCCACCCCATGAATATCGAGGATGTAATAAAGTAGGGGTACCTTTTTCCCTCAGAACAGCTTCGGTCCTCCTGGGAATGCTGTCATACAAGTCCTGAACTGTATGTTGTCTTGAGGGCCCCAAGGGCAACACACAGCAGTTTCTCAATGGCAGTCCTGCCATAAATACCGGTTTTGTGAAGCTCAAAAAAACTGTTGATACAATTCTGTGCTGTTTAGCAACTGTCCTGTTAAAAGTCCATCTCCATCTTCAACATGCAACCACTATTGCTTTTTGCTGATGCAATTTGCTCATGTTTGACAGATGTCATGGTCATCATATTTTGCTGTTTTTGTGACCGATGCACCTGCAATTCGGGCACCACTATTGTTGCTTTGAAAACTTAAACTTAAACTTAAAACTTTAAAATATGACTCACCCGTCTAGCTGACTTTGTATTTGTGATTTAGTTACTTCAAAGTACTTTTTCATGTAGTGTTTCTGTTATTGTCTACCCTGTGTATGTCATGCCACAGAGAGGACATCAGGCATTTCAAGTCTTCTGACTGCCTTGTTATACTTACTTGGCTTTCACCCACTGGCTTCACTCCAAAGTGACATTACAGTATGACAACCTCAACAAAACACCTCTCACTTAATACCAAAAGTGCACACTATAGTATACGTAGACATTGCCCCCCCCCCAATGACCCAGCTCATGCAGTGTGTGTGGGGGTGTCATTCTGTCATTCTGTCTGTCAAAGACGGATCTGAACAACAGGGTTCAGAAACTTTTGGCCATTTGAAAGTGAACTGGCACAATATTCTGACATTTTGACATTCTGACTCCCTCTCAGATTAAAGCGGTGAGCCATCACTTTATCCACCGTAGTCGGCACTTCATACTGGCCCCTTCATTTACATATTAATTGACAGATGTGTAACTGAGTCCAGACCAATTTATCCAATAAGAGGTATGCCATTTAGATTAGCAAGCCCTAACGCTTCCTAACAGAATGTTAATAATCTAATATCATCCAGTAAGCAGTTTTGGATACCACTGATTAGCCATAAAATGTTGTTTTAGGATGTAAAAGCTGAACTGAAGTTCTAAACCCACCAATGTCTAAACTTTTTTCCAATATCATGTATTGAAGGAGCATATAATTGTCTGACCCTTATTACAAATTGACCAGTCCTTCTCAGTGACACATCACCTGTTGAACAGGGTCACGGTGTGGGCAGGTCAAAGTGCGCGGTGGCTTCCAGCAAGGCACATCACTGGCTCTGGCATGCTCCACTTTGTCAGAAAGCTCCAATAGCAGAAAGGAGCACAACCCTTCCCAGTCGACACGCCCCTCCTCCTTCACGGCTGCACTGTCCAATAGGAGGCCACGGTGCTCCTGGGTGACAACCACGCTGTCGAACAGGAGGCCATATTCTTCCTTGGAGCCACGGCCTACTGAGGACCAGGCCAGTTCAATGAAATCAGATCTGGAGAGGGAGCGAGTTGTACCTGAGGTGTCCTGTATCAAGATGGGACAACAGGGTTATGGGATATTACGCAATGACTACACACACTGATAAAAAGAATCTCTTATACACACATACTCAGCTTTATTTGGCATTTCTTATGAGACCTAGAGGTGTAGTACTGTGAGACTATTAATGAAAACACTCACCAGAAAGAGACTCTGCAGTTTCTTATAATCTTCAATGTTCATCCTGCTCTCAAGCTGTCCCACCTCTATCCTCGTTCCCATGGTTACAGACTTGTCAATCAACCACCACGACAAGGTCAGCACAAGGTTATGAAGGCAACGTGTGTGTGAGGGTCTCTGTTGAAGATTCAGAGTCAAATAATAAATTCCCCACATCCTGAAGCTCTCGTAATCCCTTAATAACGTTCCATATCTGTTTCACAGTGGGTTGCCATGGCACCATAATCATACAGCGGGGTTACAAGATTCTTTTGTTGGTTCTTTTCACTCTCTGCAAACATGTCCGTATTGCACAGTGTGCAATACAATAGAAGTTTCCTCAAGCTCAGTGGTTTTCAAAGGCAGTGTTGGGGCCCAAAGGTGGGTGTCGGGAAGATTAAAAAAGACCCCCAAATGATGTCTTACAGTTGGTCACAGGCTGTGGCAGGTTGCCAAAGCCTGCCAAAGCAAGTGTCTGTAATGTAAGGTAAGCAGAATAAAATACTGCAGGGTAGTAGCTTAATGGTATAAATAAAAAGGTACGTTTTCTTAATTATCCTACACTGTAACCAAAATCACTTTTTGGTCGTGAAAAAAAGGTCCCTGAGGTCCACCTCGCCGAAAGGAGTGAGGCTACTGACATTCTACACCCAAGCCAGGGGTATAGGGATGTAAACCCACATAAACTCAGTTTACCCACCCTTTTAGCCTGACATAAACCTTTATGAGACAAATCATAGCAAATAATATCAAACTGAAACGGATTAGTTCATATTCCCCACTTTTTTTTATTTACCACTACATCAGAGAGTAGAGCAACACCATTAGTATAGGAGATGTACAGTATATGCTACAGCAGTAAAGGGAAATGATGAAACCTAGGAGACATGCTGAAGTACATAATACATCACTGATGTTTGGTTTGGTTATGAAGGTGATAATGTCTACCCCTGGAAATCAACTATATCCAGACTTTTGTGGGAAACTGTTGGTTTCAGTTCATCAAGTTATATTACAAAGGCAATGTTCCATAAAATAAGCACAGATACTGTAGGCGTTAAGGTGCAAAGTTTTTTGAGCAGTTGTGTTGACATATACATTGCTGTTTGAACAAAGCTAAAGCGTTCCATTATTTAAGCTAAAATCACAGGCAATATTTAGCTATTTGCACTTAAGGTCTGAAAACCTAGAATTTCTGCTCTTATTGAACTGTTTTGAACTGTTTAATACCAGGCAAGATACATAAATTAATAGACAATACATATAGTGCAATCATATCAGCTGCCAAACCAGACCCACTTGTCATACTGTACCTTTTACAAAGGGTTGCTTCTCCCTTTCTCTCTTCACTCTACATAGCCTCCTTCAGGTCCTCATTCACCACTCTTGGAACTGGCAGTGCAGGGTTTGTATCAGGTGTTACAGTTGTACTACCAAGTCACTGGGTGTAGCCACATTGTCTAAAAAAAATCCATCTCATCAAGTACCTTGTAATGCTAAACTCCCACTAACACTTTTGCTAGCGACGTTAAGGAATAAACATAAAATCAAAGTGGAGTGCTATCCTATATATGTACATACAGAGGAGGGGCTAAAATATCTAGCAAGGTACACAGTCTTCCTCTGCTCATAGATTTCCATCCGTAACATATTTTTAGACTACTATTGAAAGAAATCTCAAAATCCATTCATGATCGTAGCCATGCAGAGTACTGCGCAGTTGGCTGTTTCCACTCTGATCAGACTTGTAGAAATAAACAACTTTGTGTAACGACAGACATCACTGACAAGTTAGCTGTACCTTGCTAGAGCCAGGATGGCCGGTGTGTATATATGCACTTCATTCACACAGGTTTTTATTTGGAGGAGCCAATAGCCAGTCAGAAATAGTAGAAAGAGCATCCCTCAGTTATGACAGTCAACACATACCAAGAGATTTCCATTCCATTCCACTTGATGGCCGTCCAGAGCAGATTGCACCAGAGTCCCTGTGTCTTAAGGTGGTGAGGTTGGTTAAATAGTAAAATGCAAAATTTTTTCCAAGTTTATGGCAACTCAAACAAATCTTCAGTCTCCATCTGGTCTTCTTGGCCTTGGATGGATCTGCCCACAACCGATTCTGCAGATTAGTCTAGAGGTTGAGTCTAGCCAGCAGTGTCTGGGAAGCAATCGTCACTAACAGCTCTGGCTGTAACGCACACACTCCCACAGAGAGTTAACTAACTGCCCCCAGAAGCCCAGACAGTGGCAGAGGCCACACACACAAACACACACACACACAAAGAGACGTGCACCCGCATGCACCCGCACGCACAAACACACACTATTCTTTTCTTTTATTATCCCTCACTCTCAAAGACTCAGGCTAAGTTCCCTGGCAACCAAGTAGTCAAAAAGCGTTGTGTTTGTGCATCCAGGCCCTTTTGCCTGTGTGCATCAGTGTGTGTGTGTTACCACTATTCACAGATTGGGCACTGGAGAGGAGCTTATCTTAGAGCAGGGTACAATTACCCCCTGCACACAGATATACACTGTACACACACACCATAGCTACCACATAGCCATACACAATAGACAAGGACCTTAGCATTCTACTGCGTACTCATAAAAGTGTACATGCTTTATAACCACTAAAAAATACCGCTGTGGACCAGGACACAAAAGAAACACACCACGCCAGAGTTTTATAACAGTATTCAAAGCTATTTGTGAGGACATCCCCGCAGTGGCTACACCCTGGGGGGTCACTCCTCGCTCTGCGCACGCACGCAAACTCTTTTAGGGGTTTGTTGCAAGCATGCACACAGACACAAAAAGCCATACATTCAACACAACAGGCCTACCGCCGGCCTCTCCCCCCCTCCCTCTCTCCAGTCACTCTCCAGTGACCAAAACGGATTCCTGCGTATGACTTAATGGCCTGGAATAACTTGAATTAGCTGATTACAGCGGTCGTCATCAGCGACAGGATCAGAAAATGAGGTCTCAGCAATTTCAATAATAACGCTTTAAAAATTAACGCTTTCACAATTGGATTACAGCAGTGCGGGTAGGAGCCAGTACGGAGCCCAAAATAGCCCACCACAAATCTACCATGGAGAATCCACTATTATATAGGGAGAAGAATGAACTTGCTGGAATGGGGAAAAATTGGTAGGGATCTAAGTACCGGGAGGAAAGAGGTGCAGTTGAAGAAACTAAATGTAAGGGCAACAACTGAAAATGAACCATTTTCATGTAACAATGAAAGACAAATCTGGAGCGAGACCCAGTTTTGAAAATCTTTCCCAAATGTTGAAACTCATTTATTTGGAACACTTTGCAACTCAAAAAGCATTGGTTCGACACACACCTCATCATGTCTCGTTGCTCCAAGTCAAGAGTGTGAGAAAAAGCTCAGGTCCCATTATTTTATTTACATTTGGTTGAAGGAATGTGCCCATGCCCATTTTATGGGGTCGGATTCAGAATAAGAGATAGAGAGAGAGAAAGAAGGAAAAGAAAAACTATACATTCGCAGTCAAATACATTTGAGTAAATATATGCTACGTCAAAATTGGTTCGTTAATTCGTCATAAAGTGTCTTCTAGCTCCTTATAATCTGGGTGGAGATTTACAGATCTATGTTCATGCCTAAAAGGCTACGAGTTCAAAGGAAAATCCACCCTTAGATACTCTTAGACTGTTATACATCATCAATTTGAAACGTTGTAATTTACTTTTTTTGGCGTATCCACTTTGCCTTCAATCTGCCCCGTCTACTTCAATTCAGTTAATGATTTCCTATGTTTCTCAGAATGGCTTTCGACACTCTCCAGAGAACGGGTGTGAGAAGGGTTGCTTTCAAAAAAGGTGGGTGAATGGGCAGTTAGCCAACTAGTTTGTGAACGAAATATCTTGTGGCTGCATTGCTGCCTCTTCTACGATGGATTTCTCCCTGTATGACTATTGAACATCGGTGCGAAATGTTACGTCTAGAAAGAAGCCCTTGCTCTTTGATTCTGAGGTACTGAGAATCAAAGATCAAGGGCCAAACCCTCACCTTTACCATTCATGTTTTGGATAGCTGAATGATTTTCTGGTATCAAACACCAATCGAAGCTGTGCTGGAAATTTTCTCGCTGTGATGTTGTCTATGCTTGGCCAGTTAACCCTGGGAATAAGAATAACAAAATGGGCCCAGAAATGCAGGACACATTCCCAATATCTGTTTTAGGGTGGATTTTTCCTTGAATATAGATACATACAGAGAGACAGGAAAACAAAAACTTTCTGACAGGATACACACATCCCCAGTGCATATATTCTCATCCAAACCATTTTGTATCGGATCATTTTGTGAACTAAATCTCAACATTTTGTATTTTCTGTTATGATATAAAGCTATGTCACCTTTTACATATTGGACTATCTCTGTAAGATGTTAAGAATATTTTTGCAATGCTAACAAGCATAAAAAGAGTTAGTTAGTTGTAGACCACAAATACCCAGGTGGGTATAATGCACAGGATGAAGATGAGTGTTGGAGAGGAAAACAGATGCAGTTTAAACACATTTTCCCCATTTCAAAAGTCCTTGTTTTTCAGACCTTCATTTCTTAATTGGATTTGAAAATATCAGTTTGATGTTCAATATGATGTATGCTGAACGTGGCAGGGTAGTATTAGTATCAGCTAGACTATAACATTCTGTAGATGAAGATTATTCTTTACAACAAAAAAATAATCAAATGACAGTGGATCTACAACGACATAAAATGTGATCATGTGTTTTGGGACTGAATATGCCCCCCCCCCCTCCTCATATTTTTGCAATTCCAAGTACTGAACAGAGATGAATCAAGTAGCATCAATTTAGGAATCTGATAAAAGAACGACATAAAAGAAAGTTAAAATTCCTTGGCAATTACGGTCAAACTGATTTGCTTTGAACCTCAAATCTACCTGATCTTCCCTCAAAGCTACAGAAGTATAAATTATACCGCCCAAAATAATAAAACATCTTTACAATTTCAAAAGCCTCGTATCACCTATTCTCTGATAAGTGTGTGTGTGTGTGTGTGTGTGTGTGTGTGTGTGTGTGTGTGTGTGTGTGTCCTCTTAGGACATGGTCTTGAAGGACATGGTCTTGAAGGCCTGCAGTATCATGTTGGTTTGGTGAGTGAGCCGGTTGGCACTGACAAACACGTTTATCGCCCTGGAAACAAGCGTGACAGAGACACAAGGACACACACGTCAATCATACAGCAAAGAAACCATGGCAACAATATTAGGATTGATCCAGAAAACACATCTGGCTGGAATGGAGAATGTCAGGCTTCTGAGAGTACAAGCGAGCGTGAATCCACAGGAAATGGGTCAAGGGAATTATTCAGCAATGGTGGATTTGATGGGAGCAGGCCTGTGATCAAAAGACAACCATTTATGTGGTAGTGACAGAGTGTGTGTGTGCCTGTGAATGTGCATGTACAACCATTTATGAGTTAGTAGTAGAAGTAAGAGAGAAAGAGACAGAAGAGAGAGAGAGAAATGAACAAAAAAACTCCTAAAAAGAGAGAATAAAGTAGAAACGTGTTCTTACTTTCCATCTTTGAAGTAGGTTTTGAGAGTGTCACTGAAGCTCTTGGAGTATTTCACAAACTCTTTCTTATGCTGTTCCAGAGCCTGCCCAATAAATACAGACAGCTTTTCAGCTTCAGTTATTTCAGTGTGTGCGTGCGTGCGTGTATATATGTGCACTTACCCGTCTATTTTGATACTGGTATTTCCTGAAGACAGTGTTAACTGTGTCTAGCAACTCCTTTATGGCACTGGCAATGTCTCTGTGGATGACACACACACACACACACACACGTGAGACAATCACATCTGAAAATCTGGCCAAGATTACTACAAGAAACTACAATGCTGTGAACCTACTCATGTCTCCCTTTCCTCTTCTTCCTATTCACAAACATCTTCAACCACCTTCAACATTTTCTCCCCTCGTCTGTACTCGAAATCTGCCGTTTCATAACTTCAATTTGTTTGCATTCCCTTTGAATTGATTTTATTTCTAAGCCGGGTGCTGGGTAAGTAACTTAAGTGGTGACTCACTAAGAGTTTTGAATTTGATCACAATAATGGCAAAGTGGGCCAAGAAAATGGAAGGTCGCTCACTTTCGTTGTTTATGTGTGTGGGTGTATGTGTGTAAACTGGCATGCAGGGATCCTACACAGTTTTGCCATCTGCTGCTTAGACTTAACAGATCCAGACCATCCAGGAGCAAAACTTGACATTACACAGTTAACCAGGTAAAAACAATCAACCAGTTTCCATCACATGTGCCAAACCTTCTGGATTTGTACCATTGTCCTTTACTTTTCAACACAATTTTCAACTCCCACCTTTACTCCTGAGTACATCTCAATGATCTACCTACTGCTTAAACCTTCAAATAAGCTTTTTTCACCCATTGTGAGGGCTGGCAAAAATGTCTTCAGACATTTTCTGGCACTGTACTGGTGCACACGGAAAACACACACACTGATTAAATTGTCTCACTTGATGGTCTGTAGGAAGCGTACTCGGTCGTGGATCTCGTCAGGTATGGTGCTGAGGATATGTTTCAGAGCTCTGGCCCTTTCATTCAGCTCCTGGAACTCCGCCTCCCGCCTGTCAATCAGGAACTCTGGACCACAGCAAGAGAAAATACAGATCTCAAGACTCCTCAGTGACAAACAGGTCAACAAACATGCAACAAGCTACAGAGGATAGTGAAATAAAGCAATTCATTATAGTGTAATATATATGGAAACACATACCTACAGTACAGATGTAAAACATGTATAAATGAGCAAGTATACATGAGTGTGTGCTAACATGCGCGCACACACACAGTCAAACTGAGTGTTTAGTTTGTCAAGAGAAGGCAGGATTAAGATAGAACTTGGGCTGTGCCTGGAACTATGCAGGAGGCACATTTAAAATTCATCCAAAGTGTGTGTATGTGTGTGTGTGCGAATTCATTACTACCATCAATCACTGTACGTGGCAGAGGGAATTCAATTACAGAAGGAAACGAAGGAACATTTGAGAACAGGGGAGGAGGGTTGATTAGTGGAGAAACATCTCCACCCAGTGGACAATTGGGCTAATGCAGTATGGCAATAAAAGGCTGTGGCAACACATGAAAACCAAGCCAAGCATCCACCCTGCTGAAGCGTCCTTGGGCAAGACGGTGAATCCCTAGCAGCTCCAGGAGCTCCGTTCTCTAGCTAACCTTTGCACTTGGTCTTCTTTGTGGAGGGCAGCAGGGCAGCAGGCAAAAAGACAAATTTGTCCTTCAGGAGTCAATAGAGTATCACAAAATAAATTGCAGTAACAGGACGTTAATATTAGCCAATCTTATAAGCTTTTCTATCATTTACCTAAACTGCAAGCAGTTGCTGTCCTATGTTACACAAATTTGATTTGGGGAAAAAGATTTTCTACATCCTTGTTCTTATCAAGACAATAAACACATCTATCCTTCCTTATCTGTTTCTACAATTTACAAACATACACCAAGTGCCCAGCTCCCTACCTTCCACATCGTCTGCAGCCATGCGAAGTAGAGACTCCGTGTAGTTGATTTCTAAGTTCTTCTTCTCCAGTATTTTTATAACGATGTCCTGGGTCAGACCGGGGTTCTCCTTCTCGGCCTGGACACACACACACACACACACACACACACACACACACACACACACACACACACACACACACACACACACACACACACACACACACACACACACACACACACACACACACACACACACACACACACACACACACACACACACACACACAGAGTGTAAGTTAACCATGCTGCACTGATAGCAATCACCGCCAGCCTTGGTGTTATGTGGCAATAAAATCTATCTAATCTACAAATCAATAGCACGTTACTACAGTAAAGTCCAAAATGATTTAGATGGTAAGGCTTTGAGCTCAGTTTGCCTCAGCAGAGTAAAAATGGTTGCGAGGATTGCTGTGCACAAAATGTAAACAAACTAACAAAAGTCTGAACAAAACTATTCAATTTTTTACCTTTATAAAGGCTGCTCTCAAGGTCTGCGCTGCTGATAAGTTGACTTTCTCCAACTGCAAGTTATATAACACGCACGCACGCGCACACACACACACACACACACACACACACACACATACACACACACAATATTAACACGAACCACGACACACACAAGGCTTAGCCCTTATCATGGTCCTTCTTCTATCCCAAAATGATGAAAGTACATACAAGCCAGGCACCTTGCAATATCAAAAGAGGACATTGCATTATTGTTTTGTGAGTAAGTGTGTTCAGTCCATACGCTATTCTCGTATTCTGGAGCTCATCACTACCAATCTAAACACCACATACTGTACCGGTTTGACTGACAATCTCATTCTGTAGCCCGTTTCCTATCTTGCTTCACCGAAAGCATCACAAAAAAACAAAGAAACACAAGAAACAAATACAAAAGATGGTCAGAAACAGACATGTGAGATGAACTGAAACAAGGACTTGGGCTACAGTATGTGGCAATTGCAGAGTTTAAAATGTTTTTTTGAAGTTGTAAAAGTTTTGTTGACATTTGTTGACAGTTGTATTTGTCAGCATTATAACACAATGGTCCTGTACTCTGAGATCTTCTGTGTATTTGATCATCTCCAAATTTTGGATTGGTAATTTTAGTTGGGATGACATTGTTTGTTATTAGCCCTGAAATTAGAGATGAAAATTAGACTTTTCTGTCAAGTCTGGTACATGTACAGGAATGATTGTTTTGCAGTGTCCCAGTGAGATAAACAATAGAAAACAGAAATAAATAAAGATGTACTCTGTCAAACTGCATGCATAAGCAGAACAAAGACAAAAAGAACTGAGAGTCTACCTAACTCTCTCATTAGGGCTGTGAAAAAATAACAAGCAGAAGAACACGAACGAACGAACACGAACACACACACACACACACTCCACGCATTAACAGTCACATACACAAACGCACGAGTAACCACACGTTAAACTAATGATAACACCAGCTCTCTGGTCAATTCACTCTGCTAATTACCTAATTAACTGTGTGTTTGTGTCTCACTCATCCTTGCTATCTCATCCTCCTCTTTTCCTCAACGTCTTCTTTCTTGACATCACCATACCCCCACCCCTCTCCCTATGTAATTAGGCTGGCTTTATTTTCGTTCTGCTGGGGTGGAGCCCAAAAGACACGCCACCCTCTCACAATCCTACACACACACACACACACACCCACAATAAAATCCTATTTATAGTCAAGGTGTACTAGCACTGTCACCTCTGCTTGACCTGCATAACTCCCACCCATGTTTCCTTCTTATGCAACACGTCATAAACAGAGCTGTGATTTTTTTTTTTTTAAATTAACTCTGTATTCTTTACCTGGTTAAACACAGGATACATCACAGTATAGAGAGCCATGGAGACCATCGAGGTGGTGTCGGCTTCATTCTTCATGTCTTCCATGGTCATCCTTGACCAATCAATGGCTCTGTGTGTGTGTGTGTGTGTGTGTGTGTGTGTGTGTGTGTGTGTGTGTGTGTCCACTGATGCTGATTTCACCACATTCAATCACTCACAGAGAGTGACAGAAAGGGAGCAGACGAGGACCTAAAAAGGAGAGGAGGTGAGAATAAGGGGAGATGGTGATGGTGATGGATGGAAAGGGCAGAAGAGGGAAAAAGAGAAGAAAAAAAAGTCACACAAAGGGTTAAACATACAATTAGGAAGTACATTTACACCCCTACATTTGTGTATATTCACACATGTTCTTGTCAGAGGAGGGGAAAGGCAATTTGATTGGTCAAAGATGCTGATGAACTGTTATGACAGTTCCCGTACAGCACATCTGGCCTATTCCTCACTCTGTTTTTTTTTTAAGTATGTAAGTATGTAAACTACTTTATAGAAAAACTTTCAGACAGCACACCTGTGACAATCAATGTATAGCACCCAAGAATGCATTTTTACTGTGCTTTTGGGTACAAAATAGGTATGAGTCACTGTCGGAAAAAGAATGCCCTCTCCTATATTATTTCTACAATAATAAAAAATAAAAAAATCAGTGTGTTAATCATAAGCAAGCCAGTGAATCCTGGAGTTTGGCCTGTGTTCTGTCTCTTTCCCTCTCACACATATGCACAGACACTTCCTCAGCCATTACCTGTCGTGTTACACATTTACAGCATCTAATGTGCCCTCATTCTTCATTCAACTTACCATACAACATCGCTGCCCATCTTTCGCCGCAGGCTGAAAACCCACCTCTTCAGGAAACACTACCCTGACCCTTCCTCTTAGCCCTGCCTATTTGTCGTCAATTATGTGTCTGAACTCTTGTTTATTGGCTCTTGTTCACTCTTGGCTCTTGATACACTTATTTGTCTTAGCTCTTGCTTTGGTTCACTTATTTGTCTTAGCTCTTGTTTATTTGATTCTCTTATTTGTCTCATTTGTTTAAGATAAAGTAGGTTGCTAACTTATTGCACTCTTACCTTAACACTAGTTATGCTCTTAGTTGCTTGTTTAGGAAGGAAATGCACTTACGATTTCTGGTGACTAGTAGTTTTCTTGCCTACCTATGTTGAATGCACTCATTGTAAGTCGCTTTGGATAAAAGCGTCTGCTAAATGACTGTAATGTAATGTAATGTAACAGATAATTTCTAGTATAGACTACTGCATGCTATAGGAGGGCAGGGAGACTGACTTACATACCAACTGTGTGTGTGTGTGTGTGTGTGTGTGTGTGTGTGTGTGTGTGTGTGTGTGTGTGTGTGTGTGTGTCTCATTTATCTCACTGACATTCCAATGAGTCACCACCAGCCTAACTGACAATATGCCGGAGTTACATACCAACACCCAGTATTAGCAGTGTGTTTAGTTGACTAGAAGCTTGGCTGAACACCGCTCCAGCAGCAGTTTATCACCATCTCTTTGTCAAAAAAAAAAACACAACATACAGCTTTGTTCATCCTAACATTTCAATGAAACCCTATTCAAGTTCTGGGTAATGAGCTTGGCGCTGAATGATGTACTGGAGACTGGAAAACTGGTGTACCTGTGTGTCATCAGTTTGTCCCTTGATCACTATTGGTGCAGTGTGTCTGCCTTATTTCCATTGGACTAACTTTTTTTTTTTTTTTTTAATTAATTTGTATTAGTGCAGACTGTTACACATCCTCCTGTGCCAGGTACACACTAGACTATGACTAGTCACAAGCATAGATTGTGGAAAGGTCACAGCCACCTGATAGTTTTGCATGTCTGGGTCTGACTCATTTCCATCTAGCTACTTTATCATTGGGCTCAAAGGTACAAAGACATTTAATGCTCTGACAGTGACCTACCAATAGTAAACACATTAAATGACTTTGAAAGGATTCTGGCCCCAACTCAATATGGGTTCAATTTTACATATCATGCACGCTGATTTTGCTGTGGTGTTAATTCTGAGCTAAATTAACCCCTAAAAAGTTGTAGTGTGCATTGGCCAGTGTGGAAATCACTGAGGGATAAAGGATACAAGTAAATCTGTAAAATAACGTAAACACATTCCCTATTTGAAACTGTTGCCACTGTGTAACGTTACTGTAAATAGTCCAACATGCTTATTCGTATTTATTTGTCCCAGCCTGTAAATCATGAAACACACCATAGCATGTTTCGTGACAGCTGGCAATGACCTGAGAGGTAACGTTAACATGCTAGTACCAGCTACACTATCTAACACAAGTCTGCCTGTCGGTTAAACTGACTGTAAGGAATTAATATATTGGCGATGGAGAGGGCTTACAGGATAACTGCACTGCTCGAGACTTACCTGCGAGCCGCCACCGGTAAATCCAGGGCGAGATACCACTGAACAGAGGCGATGTGCCGGTGAAACGCAGATGGATAAGACAAAAAAATAGCTAGGTAACGTTGGCTTAGCCAGCTAGGTTAGCAGCTTTAAGCAGGTGATGAACTCCGTCCTTAGCTAACTATATCGCTAGCTACGCGTTTGGTGGCAAAACCGTGTAACTATGCTAATGTAGTAGCTAATAACAGTCCGCAGAAGCAAAGGGAGAACAATTATTTGCCGTGGTTGTTAGCTGTGGTAGGCTATTAAATTCTCGGCTATTCTTGTTATGGTTTGTGTCTCATTCAGGAAGTTTTCTGCATGACAAAACTGTAGCCAAAGGCAGAGTGGGCGGGGTTTAATAGCTGTCAGTTGGTATCACACCAGAGGTTGGTTGTAGTTTTTTAAGGCAAGTCTCCTCTATGCGTTATCATTATAAAGGCACATTAATGGACTTCAAATACCAAACACGTAGCTTAATTTTACCTCCGCGACAGTTTCGCCAACAGAGTCGAAGGTGGACAAATTTAGTAAAAAAAAAAAAAAATCCCTCTGTCATCGATGTTATTAAGAGGAGAGAGTGAAATAACGATGCATAATGGTAAATTAACGAACGTAGTAGAAATGAAGACTCGAGAGATAGCTATCGATAGGTCACACCCTACTCCAACCCTTAGACCAGAGCAGCGTACAGGGGTCTAAAATTAGAAAATTAACGACCAATTAGCAGGCAGGATACCTAGCTATTGCATACAGCCGCTAATTGTTGCAAAAACATAACCAACATTATACTGCCAAACTACGCATGTGCGAAATAAAAGCACGCGATAATATTATATTAAAATATATTTACAGACATCTAGGTCTCAAACGCTATCAGTAGCTTACTAAGACCTTAAACATTACGATATTTGACTAAAATAAGGCTCTCGCAGAAAAACATAGAAGCGTCTGCTCTGCCCTAACGGGGTTTAAGCGAAGACGGAAGTAGGTAGGTGGGAAACCTCTTGCTTCATATGGATACTCTCTGATAGACGTTCATTGGACCAATCGGCGTGAAGAGGGCGGGGTCTGCGGCGAGTGAACAACCAGCGAGCTGCTGCGGTGGAGAAGAGAAGCAGAGAGAGACCGCACACAACCCTCCCTACCTGCCACCGTTCAATCGGTAAGACCTGTTTTATGCCATACTGATACAGACACACATACTAATCTGTTTGAATGAATTTAGGATGATAAACTCAACTGCTCAGCTTTTGCAATAAATCCCGTGATTTAAAGTAATTATTTACAGGGTGATTTTTATTAACCTAAGGTGTGGGAATGTGATTTTATTTTTTATTCAAAATATTCAAACACTGGGTTTGATGAAATTGTATAAAGGGGTTTTGATGCTATTGTCAACATGTTTAGGATCTTAATAAGGTGGTGGGGGGCACACAGTCTTGACTGGGGCTATATATATTTCTTTAAGCCTATTGATTATAGCCATTGCCCGTGTGTCCACCACCCAAGGCCATTTCATTTCATCGGTGGTCTACGATCGCATTGCTTGTTGTTTTTCCAGTGAAAACAGCCCCGTGGCATTGCGGTGGGTTTCTTGTCCTTGAAATAAAGGCAAGGCGCAATTTGTGTATGTGTGTGACTTAACGAGGCAGATTGTAGTAATGGTCCTACCCTATCCCCACCCCACACACACGCGCACACACCCCACTTGTTATTCATTCGCGCAGGTGTGTGTGTGTGTGTGTGGTGATGGTGATGGTGATGGTGATGGTGGAGGTGGTGAGAATTTCTGTTGTGACAGAGCCCACAGGTACAGCAGGTTTAGAGAGCTGACTGAGAAAAGCTGAGAAAAAGACAAAGTGAAAATGTGCCTCCTTTTCTCGTGGGAAAAGTAGAATCCCTTACAAAGCTATAATCTTGATTTAAAAAGATACAATATAAATAACACAGCAATACCTATAGAAGATTAAAAATACCATAAAATAAACTCACAATTGTACACCACAGACACTATGAATCTCTATAGGAATATAATAGTGAGTTTTTTTGCCTTAGGAGTCATCATATTAATATTAATATCAAACAATTTACTTCAATATTTCCCTCACCCATATTTATCTCCCTCTCTCTATATCCATCCATCTCTCATTTCTTTATCTCTGCAACCAAGATTATGAATTCCTCAGTCCGCATCTAGGCCCATAGAAATGAAATTCAGAAATGAAAATATCACTCTTAATCTTAATCTAAATGTATTAATCCCATATGCGTCAGTATCACTGGTTAATCTCTGTTGATATCCTGCTGTTGCTTTCCTACGCTCCAGTGGCGTGTGTGTGCGCGCACATGTGCTTGCGCTGCTGATTCCCCGTGAGCGCTGCATTAATTGCATTTCTGTCTTTCAAATCAGCCTTGTGAAATGAAATGAGCAGGGAGGAGAGAGGCAACTGACTGACTTTGAACACAGCTCCCACTCTGTACCCTGTGTGTGCGTGTGTGTGCGTGTGTGCGTGTGTGTGCGTGCCTGCCAACCCTAACCTTCCAAATGTGTGTGCACAGGTGTGTATTTGTGCATCAGTCTGTGTCTGTGTCTGTCTGTCAGTCAAAGTCACATATCCTGCTGTGAGAATAAGGAGAAATCTGCCACTCCAGTAGTCCATCCTAGCCTAGATATACCTTCCCAGGCTGGAGTCTAACCTTTTACTTGCTGCAGTATTTAGTGTAAGTGGCGAAAAAATAATGTTTTGCCTGAGTTTCATCTCTGTGTGCTGAGATACCTGTATGCCGAAGGTGCTTGAATTTTCACACACAGACCCAATGATATGATATGGTGTCGAATAGAAAAAGGCTGGCAGTAGTCAGTATAAGGTGAACAAACACTAATAAATAATATATAAATATATATTACATAAATATATATTACAATATTAATTTGATCTATTTTCTTTAAAATACCTGGAATTCTTACACCAGTGAGATACTGTAACCTATATTATAAAGACTTAATTAAACAAACAACAAACAAAAAATGAATAAAAATGTGGATAAACTGAGTTTTTCTCAATGTATACTGCAGTTTCTCTGGGCTTTGAAATGGTGAAAATCTCTGCTGAGGTACACTGCTATTGCATAAATGTGCTGGAACAGAACTGAGGAAGCTGGTTAAATTTTAAACCTGACTTCTCTGGAGAAGAAGTCAAGTTCAAGAGTGGCCCTTTAAACATGCTTGATAGTTAATGTGCCCATCTATAATGCTGACATGTAGAGGACCTTTGAAGTCATTCCCTCCAAGGGGAAACTGTAGTCCTGGCTCAAACGAAAAACGTCTATTTGCACCACCAGCAATACCAATAACACAATATATGTGGTTGGCTTTAGATAATGGTGAAAGAGTAATAGTTTGGGTACTCGATAGGAATCAGTATTGACTTCCATTTTTCTAAACACAGACACACTCACAGGCGCACACACACAGACAGACAGCAGGTCTGTCCTCTGTACAGTCTGCTGCAGCAAATACACAAGGGATTATACCCGACCAGAGAAAGGAGGATGAGAGAGGAGAGGTCAGGAGTCACATGGATAGTGGATAGATGGAGTCAGTGGATAGTTTTAAGAAGCTGTTAAAAACGCATCTGTTTCGTAAGCACTTTGTTTTATAATGTGTGTTTGCATTCTGTGCAGTTTCAGTGTCCTTGTATTGTTATTTTCTGTTTTTCTGTTTCTAACCTTCTATTTTATTTCCATTATTTTCCTTCCATTTTCTAATGTTTTCATTGTACAGCACCTTGTAACTCTTGTTTCAAAAGGCGCTTTATAAATAAAGTTTACTTACGTACTTACTTTACTTACATTAGGGAGTCAGAGAGAGAGAGGGGTGTTACAGAGGAGGGAGGCAGGAAAGACTATTGCAATGATGGTGGCAAACAGGAAATTAAAAGGAATTGGAATGAATTGTCTATTTGATCTATCTAATAAAGTCTAGAATGGTTGATATCCAAAACTCTATATATCCATTTAAAAAAAAAAAAAAACATCACTACCTGATGATCATCAGCCAATATCTCTAAAATATAGAGGATCCAGTCTATATAAGTGTTATCATTTTGTCATCAAAGATATTGAGTTGCCTGCTCTCTTTTGAAAACAACCATCATTTGTTTTCATTTTGGATTGTCTATCATTTTGCGATAAGGTGTTACTTTCTTCAAATGGTGGATATCAATTGTTTTCAAGAAAACTCTCCTTCCCAATGACCGTGTTTATACAAAGTAGCGGGGGGGGGGGGGGGGGGGTAAATGTGCACCAGTCATTTCAACCTGTTATACCCTGTCCAGCTCACATCACCCCTCTGGTTGACACACACACACACACACACACACACACACACACACACCAGTATCCTGCAATCGATCTGTCAATTGATTGGTGGCTCTCAGTGTGGGCGGGCCATTGAACAGGGAAGATGAGAGAGAGAGAGAGAGAGAGAGAGAGAGAGAGAGAGAGAGAGAGAGAGAGAGAGAGAGAGAGAGAGAGAGAGAGAGAGAGAGAGAGAGAGAGAGAGAGAGAGAGAGAGAGAGAGAGAGAGAGAGAGAAAGACAGATTTGATCCTCTTACTATCACCTCATCTCTCTGTCTCTGTCTCTCTCTCTCTCTGTCTCTCTGCTGGGCAGTGAGGAGGACAGTAAAATGGTTGAAGTGATTTGGTAATACCTGTGTTTTCCCCTCATTGAATGGCTTCGAAGAGCGAATCAATTTGAATTATTCTCTTAATTGTCTCACTTGTCACCATCATTGTCTTTCTCAACCTCTTCTTGGTTTTGTGCCTCTTCTCTGTCTACCCATCTCTTTCTCTGTCTCTCTTTCTCACACTCTCCGTCTCTCTCCGAAGCAAGCAAAATGTTCACAGTTCAGTGCATGAGTGATTGAAACCCCCTTATTATCACCCTCTCCCTTTTCTGCTGGCTCCATCTCTGTCTCTCCATCTGTCTGTCACTTTCTATTCGCCATCACCCGCCCTGCCTCCTTCTTTGTCTTCCCCTTCTTTGCTCTCTCTCTCTCTCTCTCTTTCTTTTCTCTCAAACTC
>JAXDDX010000003.1:2137500-2200000 GCA_034670405.1 Hoplostethus atlanticus | reverse complement strand
TGCCTCTCTCTCTCTCTCTCTCTCTCTCTCTCTCTCTCTCTCTCTCTCTCTCTCTCTCTCTCTCTCTCTCTCTCTCTCTCTGCCATGCAGTGGCACATGCTCCTCTTTTTTTTGTTTATGCAGAAAACAATGTTGCCTGGCAACAACAGAGGCAGCGAGATGGCGCAGTGTGTGTGTGTGTGCACGTGCATGCGTGTATGTATGTATGTGTGCGTGCGTGCCATGTCATATAGCGGGACATGAGGGATGGAAATGGAGAGATGAGAGGAAGGTGAAGATGGGAGCGATACCGTGGATGAGCGGGAGATGAAAAGGGAGGGGTTGGAGGGAAGAAGAGGAGCGACGCGTGATGGTATGGATGGATGGATGGAGGGGTGGTATGGAGGGAAGATGAGGGACTCTTCTCAATCATTCATTGCGTACAGACACACACTTTCACAAACACACACACACACACAAGCACACACACACTGAGCCAAGCAGATTTTGAGGGAAAGAGGCTGATTCAACTGAAGATGATAAGAATGGCCATGAAATATGTATGAGCTCATTTAGAGGATGTGCTCTGAACAGCAATACCGACTGCAGCTGAGAGTACAGTTGTAGTTACTCTCTCTCTCAATCTCATTCTGTCCGTCATTATTTCTGTCTCACTGCACCTAGCATCAGCTCAAGGTTGGGTATATTTGTGTGTGTTTTAGGATGTCAGGCCTCTCCCTTTTTACTCTATTTCTTTTCTCCCTGTCTCTCCTTGACCCATCTGGCCTTCTCCCCTCCATCCAAATTCATTTGAAGCAATAAGAGGTTTCTGCTGTTATATTTGTCCCCCCTCCTTCTATTCTTCTGTTTGCCTGCAGTGTTTCAACAGTCGTCCAATATTTTTACAACAGGGTCATTATGAGAACCAGCGTCTTCCTGCATTTACAATTTTTCTTCTGCTAACAATAGAATAGAAGTTTATCTTAAAGCATGCTTCATGATACAGTATATGTGTACTATCTCTACTACTATTTCATGTTATACGGTGTATTAAAGTTTTCCACTGTGTCTCCACCACATTCACAGGTTAATCCGCAATATTGGCATGAATGACTGACTGACAGATGTTCTCTGTCTCTCTCTGGCTCTGGATCTGTTCCCTTCTCTCCTTCCCACAATCCTCTTCTCCTTACCTTCATCTCTCACTCTCCCGCAATCCTCTTCTCCCTACCTTCATCTCTCACTCTCCCGCAATCCTCTTCTCCCTACCTTCATCTTTCTCTCTGTCGCAATCCTCTTCTGCCCTACCTTCATCTCTCTCTCTGTCGCAATCCTCTTCTGCCTACCTTCATCTCTCTCTCCCTCCTGCAATCCTCTTCTCTCGTCTTTCATCTTGCCCTCTCCTTCCTGCAATCCTTCCCTCTACCTTTGACTCTCTTCCTCCCACAATCTTTTTCTATCTATGTTCATCTCTGCCTACCTCCATCCTCTTCTCTCTCCCTCCCTCCCTCTTTCTCCACCTCCATCCATCCTCTTCTGTCTCCCTCTCTCCATACCTCTTTGGCTGCCCATTTCCTTCCCTCTCTCCAATCTGCTCATCCCCTCTTCCTACTTACCATATCCCTCAATCTATCTCTCTTCCAAACATTCACATCATCACATCTCCTTCCTCCTTCCTCCCCTCCACTCTACCTCCTCCCTCCCTCCCCTCTCTACCCCATGCATCCCTCACTCCCTCAGCTATCTGCGGTCTGTCTTGCGATGTCGATCCTGGGAGTTTTGTCCCCCCTCCTCCTCCTCCTCTCCGTCCTGTTGCCGGGCTACGGTTGCCGGGCGGCGGACATTCCAGAGGACACCACAGCAGAGTTCTCGGTCAGACTGTACCACTGGCTGCAGACGGCAGGGGGTGAGGACAACATCATTTTCTCTCCACTGAGCGTGGCCGTGGCCCTGGGCATGGTGGAGGTGGGAGCCCGGGGAGCTTCGCTGGAGGAGATACGACAGACAGTGGGGTTCAGCCACCTGCCACCAGGTTAGAGATACATTTAACCACACAGTCTCATCAGAGTTGGGGTCAATGTACTGTACTTATCAGCTCAGGAAGTAGATTTCAATCCAAATGCAAAAAGTGGAAATGTTTTGCCATAATAAGGGAAAAAATAATTAGAAAGAAAAATGCTCCGACCAGATGTATATATCGTTGTACTCAGTATCTTTCATTATTATGTGAATTGCAGTTTCACAACCTGAAGAATTTAATTCCAAAGTGAGATATCCACTATTTGAAAAAAGTGACACCTACTCCTGCAATATGATTGACATCACAACATTAAAAAAATGATGGTATTTTTTAAGAGGGGACGTAATTTAAGACCTTGGTTGACAAAATGGTTGACACTTTTACAGATCTATATTTCAGAGATAGTCATAAAGTATAGTGATAAAGTGATAGTGATAAACTTGACGTAGCAATTTTTCTCCAAAATGGACATATTTTTGATTGAGTGAATTGAGCCTAAGGCTCAGGCTCATACACACATACCCACACATGCATATACACACATACATAAATACACACACACAGACACAGGTGTACCCCAGATGGTCACAACTTGCAGAATTGTTTTCAAACAGTGACAGACCGCTGTCTTGCAGACGGTGTTTTGGGCTGGTAGGTTCCTTCGACCACTTTTTGACTGCGACTGCCTATTTATATATGGCCATTGGTTTACTAATGCCTATTTCCATTTTCCAAGTTAAATTATTTGTTCAACTTTATGGCCAGATCCTAACAACGACCATGAGTTCCCACTGTGTCAATAGATTACCTCAATCTGAAAACAGAAGGCGGCATGACAAAAGGAAGACAACTTGTAAAATGCAAATAAACATGCCAACAAATGTAATTGTTTTTTTAACAATGTTTTTAAAAAGGTTGAAAGCATGTGCAAAAATCACAAAAAAGTGTCTGTGGATTTCATCGACGGTTATCTTCATGCTGGAAGATGAAATACATGTGCAGGAACTGAACCGCAGGCTCTGTTCAGTTAAACATTAAAAAGGTTGGGCCACATCAATTTTTAAATTTCATTTTAAAATTGTTATTAATTTAAAAGGTCGGCTTCCTGCTGGCTTGAGCCAGGGGCGTCGATTCACTAAACCCTAAGGTATGGCAAAGGCTCTGCATCTAATATCATTTGCCACCAAAACTTCCAAACCTGTGTGGATCCATTAAATGTCTGTGGAGAAGTTCAGCAGTTACTGATGATGGACAAAATATTATTTGGTCAATGTGATAAATGATATGAGGTCACCAATATATAAAGTTAATAGGAACATTGGTCCTGAATGCTCCCTTCATGTTATAGCCTAATCTGAATTTCCAGTTTCCATATTAAATGTATAATCCCAACTATCCTAACCCTAATCCTATAATCCTAAAAATGTGCTTTCATGCACGGACCCGTTGTCTCTTCTATGTGATTTTCCCAATCAACAGTGTTAGTGTGGCCAAGACTTGTACAAGTCAGTTGTTGCAGGTCAAGCAGTTGCCCATACACTTACTGACTGTGCCAGACGAGTGAAATCAACATGGGAATATAATGTGAAGGCAGTAAGGTTTTTGCACATCATCTCTCGGTTCAATCCAGAGCGATTATCCCGTTTTACTGGAATAATTCCAACGCCTACAAGTATTAATCCCTGCAAGCTCACTGACAATGAGAGGCAATTACACGTATCCCAATAAAATACGCATGAAGGCATGAAATACAAGAAGATAAGACTTAGCAGAATCTGACTCACCCTTGCTTATTGCTGTTGCCATGCAGAGACATTCATGCTTTCCGCAGTTCACTTTCTAATAAAGGTTGAATGATCAGATAAAGGTCAAATATCAGGGGGCTATTCAAGATGGGTTGGGCGATGGGTGTGCCCTTAATCCTCCCGCAGGTGCACTCAGAACATTGAACGGATCATTGAAACTATACAATCACAATCAAATATTTTGTTAATCTGATCATTGTACCGTTAGGGGCAACCTTAAATAAAGTACATTCAGTCCAAAAGTTATGAAGTTGCCTTTTGATGATCTTTTTTAATGAGTTTGAAAGATGTATTCTACATCACACAAGCCTCTAAAAATATACATGAGTATATGAAATACAGGATGACAAGACAACGCGGGAACCAAGGAAACACCATGGCTCATCTCCCTCGCTGAGACAAATGGATGGCATTGATAGTTTAAATGAATTGAATTAATGAAGTCAATAAATATGTTGTCTCCCGCTCTTCTGCTACTTTATGAAAAACATTTAAATATGATTTGTTCGAACATTTCATCACAAAACAATTAACAGTAAAGGACACAATCTAATGGGGACAGAAACTCCTACAACCTCTATTACAATGCCTACTTGGCGTCGAGAAATAGAGGGGCGGATTTCAAAACCCAGCACTTGGCAAAATGTAATGTTTTTAAAATCAATTATAATTGTTTTTCTTGTTCTCTCTTGCGTGTGTGTGTGTGTGTGTGTGTGTGTGTCTCTTTCTTTCTCTCTTCTCCAGACGAGGAGTTCCCTTTGCTGCAGAACCTGACGGCGGCCCTGTCAGACGATGACACCCACTACGTGATCCGATTTGCCAACAGCCTCTTCCTGCAGGAGGGCGTGACTTTTAACCCCGAGTTCCTGCGTCTGATGAGGAAGTACTTCCGGGCCGAGGTGGAGACGGTGGACTTCAGCGAATCGGCAGCCGTCGCCGACCAGATCAACAGCTGGGTGGAGAACCATACTGAGAGTGAGTTAGAGAGATAGAGAGTATTTCTAAGATGGTATGGGTATACAGTACACACACACACACACTTGTGATAATATGACTGCATTACTAAGTACATCTACATTCCCCCCATATACTAAATGCTTTTTGCTATCCGTTTATTTTGCACTAGAACAACAACTTTTTAGGCAACTGTAATGGGCAACCAAGGAGTTGCAGCAGCATGGTTGCTTTGAACACATATAGGAAGATCTTTTACAGGACAAGTGTCTCAATTTGTTGCCCAATTCTGGGAGTGTTGCCCTGCTGCACTGCGCAAATAATAAACGTGTGTGTCTCCATCCTGAGTCGCCCCAAAACGCATCATCCTAAAGTACAACGTACATATCACTCCCTCCAGGTAAGATCCGTGAGCTGCTGTCGGCCGAGGACTTTAGCAGCGTGACCCGCCTGACCCTGGTGAACGCCGTCTACTTCAGAGGCTCCTGGAAGAACCAGTTCAGACCAGAGAACACCAGAACCTTCTCCTTCAGCAAGGACGACGGCTCCGAGGTCCAGACCCTCATGATGTACCAGCAGGGAGATTTCTACTATGGTAGGGTGGAGCAGCGTGTGTGTGTGTGTGTTGTGAGTTTCTATGGTGTCCCTGAATATTGGCTCATATTTCCCAGGAGGTTATTTAAAATGTTAATCTAGGACCTGAAATATTCATATTTGGAATGTTATTCCCAGGAAATACTGCTCTTTTCTTATTCTGTGTGCAGTCTGTGTTACACTTCCCTTACACAAAAGGCTCTGAAGGCACCTAGTGTTGTATCTTTTGAAGAAGAAGAAGTAATAAACTGTATTAGTGGGTTATATCAGGTGCTACGGTATTTACGGTAATCTACTCTCCTATTAGGTGTAATATACAAGACTGTCTTTGTATGGCTTCCTTTCACTCTATTGGCATCATCAGTTCATATCGTAATTGTTCTAATATTTCTTTCCCCACTCACCTAGCCAGTGCTTCCCTATCTTTTTTGAAGCCTGTCAAAGCATGTCAAATTCTAATTGTATTATAGCAGGTGATGCTTTGTCAGGCGCTATGTTGTTTTTATAGTTAATCTTGAGTAGTTCAATCCAGTCAGGGATTAGCTGGACTCTTTTTTGTATTGGCCTTTGTTTGTAAGCCAGTATTTTCACGCCTGCTCCTTGTGTGGTGCGTTTTGAAGGCTATTTCATTAAAGTCAGATTATAGCTGTCCTGTAGGGCGGTGTGTGGTGTCAAATGTGTTTCTATTAGGTGATGATTCAGAGTTATTGTGTAGCTAAATGTACTCAGGCACTAGGTCTAATGCACTGTTTGTATGGAGCCTCTGTCTGTATTGCTGCTATCCGTATGTATCTAATTGTTGTAAAGGGTCATCCCACATCATTTTGAAGTTTTGAAGGTTATTTTATCAATGCCATATTCTGGCTGCTCTGCAAGGGGCTTCTTAGTTGTGTCAGATGTTGCTGTATTTGGTGTTTTGTAGGCACCAGCTGAGTTCTGCAGGTCTGCTTTTATGCTGCTGGTTTATATCTAAATGGTTCTTGAAGGTCTTATTCACATCCAATCCAGTTTTTGTCTGGTGTACTGCCAAAACCAGTTACATCATATTCTTACTGCACTGCTGCTAAAGTTGGTGCGTTTGAGTTATTTTGGTGCAGTCTGTACTTGTACAGTCAGATCGCACACTTGCATACACCTACGTTCACAGGGTGTGCATAACCTCACACATAAAATCTGTCCGCGCCTTGTGTGTGTGTGTGTGTGTATGTGTGTCTTTCTGTTTGTGCAGGCATGTTTACGCGCCTGTGTGCATGCATGCGTGTGTGTGTTTGTGTGAGAGAGAGCTGCAGAATCGGGACAGATCCCTGGAGAGAAGGCTGTGTTAGCATTCTCATACTGGAGCATGATCATATTGGTAGCGTTGAAGGTTTCGGGGAGCTGGGCCCCATGCTCTGCTGCACTGCTGCCTCGCCCCACAATAGCAAGCAATAGTTACCCAGAATGCTAAGTCTGTTTTTGAATTTCCCCTTTTAAGTAGCTTCAAAAGAAAAATTGGGCAAAGATTTGAACAAAGCCTGGCAATGTCAATCACATTATAATCTCTATCTCAGGAAGCTGTGCTGCCAGTGTGCAGCAGGTCATGTGCTTTTTTGCATAGGTGAAATAGTTTCTTACATTATTGTGGAAAAATAAAAAGATATGAGCATGCACACTGTAATCAATACAATCAATCAGTGTGTCTTTACATGCTTTACAAACACCTCACAGGAGGCTGCTCAGTGTGGACCAGATGCTTGCATATGTGTGTGCATGTCTACTTGTATGCTTACATCTGTGTATGCCTCCCGCCAGGCGAGTTCAGTGACGGCTCCCAGGAAGCTGGCGGTGTGTACCAGGTATTGGAGATGCTCTATGAGGGAGAGGACATGTCCATGATGATCGTACTGCCTCGGCAGGAGGTGCCACTGGCTGCCCTGGAGCCCATCATCAAAGCTGCCCTCCTGGAGGAGTGGGCTAATAATGTTAAGAGGCAGAAGGTGGAGGTCTACCTGCCTAGGTGAGAGATTGGCACACATATAGAAAATCACACACACACAACACAGACACACTCATATACTTACACACACTTTCATACTCACATACTTACACACCCACACACTCGTCAAGTCCCACTTGTTGGAGGAGTGGGCTTATGATGTTGAAGAGGCAGAAGGTTGACCTATCTACCTACCTGCTTGAGATGTAGACACACACACACATGATCTCATTACATTGTATATTTGAAGCATTTAGCGGATGCTTTTATCCACAGTGACGTACAATCTAATACCTGCTGTATCTCACTTTGCCATTGCTCCACAAAACTCTGACCATAGCTATAACCTATGCCCTTTGAAACGCTGACTGCACTGTTCAGGTTCAAAGTGGAGCAGAAGATAGACCTGAGGGACACTCTGCGGGAGCTGGGAATAAAGAACATCTTCACCAAAGATGCCGATCTCTCTGCCATGACAGGTGAGACAGCTATATGGGAGAAAAGTGCACACACACACACACACACACACACACACACACACACACTCGGACACAAACACCATAGATAGCAAAAGAGAGAGAGTCAGTAAGAGAAATGTAAAAATGTTCAACATGAGAAGTTGAGTCAGTGTTTCTGCTCCTTGGCTGTAGTGAAGTACCCTCCGGTACTTTCTAAGGTAACCAAGGTAACTGGCACTGAGTGGGCAGGTCAAAACTGTCACATCATCTGGGAATAATGGATCCAGAGAGACAGAGTAAGGGAGAGACAGATAAATATAGGGAGAAACAATGTCGGCATATATCAATAGCTTGGTTTTCATCCCATTCAGAATCAACATTAAGAGAGAGAGAGAGAGCGAAAGAGAGAGAGAGAGAGAGAGAGAGAGAGAGACCCCTGGGCAAGGACAGAAGCCTCATCACAAACATAAAGTGGCAGACAAATTATATGTGCATAAGCAAGCGAGTGAGAATTCACTTAATGATTCACTCAACCACTCCACAGGCAGTAGTATGGTATGGTATGGTAAAACAGAGTCTCTAGGCTCTACTCGACTGCAGCACTCACTGCACTGGAGAGCATCTGAGGAGGGTAGGAAAGGTTTCATTCCAAAATGGTCTTGGTCCTTTTTTGGGAAAAAAGGAGGTATGCTTTATTTTTAAAAAACAAGATGGCTACATCCCCTAAAATGTAAAGGGCCAGAGATAACTAATAGCAGATGTCATCTTTTTCAAATGGTACTGGTGGATAATGTGACCCCGTGTGTGTGTGTGTGTTCCAGATGGTAAGGACCTGTTCATTGGGAAGGCAGTGCAGAAGGCCTACCTGGAGGTGACTGAGGAGGGGTCAGAGGGAGCCGTTGGGTCAGGTAGCCATCATCATCATCATCATCATCATAATTGTTATTAGTAGTACAGTACTAGTAGCATTCCCACATATTTTTTGTATGAGTGTGTCTCAAACTTCACTAAGTTCTTCAAACTTCACTAAACACTGCCCCCCTCTGTCGGTGAGTAACAATGGCGATTGTTTCTACTCCCCCGCCCCTCTCTCTCTCTCTCTTTCTCTCTCTCTCTTTCTCTCTCGCTCTCTCTCTCTCTCTCAGGAATGATAGCCCTGACCAGGACTCTGGTGCTGTACCCACAGGTCATGGCCGATCACCCATTCTTCTTCGTCATCAGAAACCGGAGGACAGGTGTGTTTGTATGTGCGTGTGTGTATGTGTATGTGCGTATATCTGCACAAGCTTGACTAGTTCGAGGGGTGTATGTTTGTAACCTAACACTCTGTTCATCCCCTCTCCCCCCAGGCTCTATCCTCTTCATGGGCAGGGTCATGACCCCTGAAGTCATTGAGCCGAACGACCACGACTTTGAGTCCATGTAACCACAGCGTGAGGTCACACACCCGCAGCCAATCAGATCCTGACGTCATAAATGCTACCTATCCTCTGTCGCCATCTTCAGCTGTGTTTTTATACTCTTATGAGAATATACTATATGAACCGAATGTGATACAATATATTATATATTGAAATATGACACATAATGTGACTGTGTTTTGATACTGGAAGCGTTAAACACTTGGATACAGACATGCAGAAAGAGGAAGATGTAAATATTCTAAAAGTAAAGGATGGTTTGTACGATATATAAGTAGAAAGAACACGTGATATGTAATTCACGCACAACCCCTTTAAGTTCAGCAGCTTCACACTCTCTCTCGCGCACACAAAGACAAACGTTTTTTTCTCTTTTTCACACATATTTACTCTCTTCCTTCTTCCAGGTATGTGCACACAGTATGTTCCACACTTTCATTGTATCCCTGTACATTTGACATTGTGTTCTATATATATATATATACATATATATATATATATATATATATATACCGTAATTACGCTCAGTATTTATTGCAGAATAAAAGGTGCGCAGGCATTTTGTCCATATACAATGAATCTTAGTAATATATCTGTTCCAGACAGTATTTCAATCATTTTTTACACTGTAGGCACATGGCTAAACTGCTGATGAACTAATATGCCTTATCACATCTGAGTGGTTGATTTAGCCCGGCTGGGCGTCTCACAGGTGAGCAGAACGGAACTGCGCAACTAAGGCAGGTTGCTATAGAGACGGACTGGGGTATGCAGTTGCATTGAAATCCGCTGCGCTGTTTTGGATGTACATACAGGGAGCAACAGTAACACCAGCTGTATTCAGTCTTTTACTCAATAAAAACATGAATGTGTTCCAATTATAAAAATTGGTATCCTTCTCTGTCTATGGAAGATTTCTTCTTCTGGTCAAAAACAATGTTCGACTGTATTTTCAAGGATAGTGGAGCTAATATTAATAATCCACAGCATTTAGAATAGAACTGAAAGATGATCACAAAGCTGTAAAACACACGTGCTGCTAGGTTTGCATTGGTGAGATTGATAAACAGGCAATGTTTCAGGTCATGAAACCTATTGAGACAAGTCCATTATGTGTTCAGTGCCTGATTAATAAGAGACAGAGGCAGGGCAGCAGTTGGCTGTCCAACCATAACTCAGCTTGCCAGGGCAGAGGACGCCTTGCCAAAGCATCTTGGAGCAGTTTCAGGCCGGGGGCATCGCCTGACCCACACACACACACACACACACACACACACGCACGCGCGTAGACAGATCATATCGCTGGGCTAAGCAAGAACATACTGTGGCCAAGGACAGATGAGACCTGCATGTTGATTCTGATGGATGTCGATTTATGAGGAATTAATTAGAAGGGAACGTCAGTATGTTCAAAAAGTGCCAACCATTAATTCTAATTACTTCCACTGGGGACACATTCTAGGCTAATGGCTTCTCAGGGGCAAAGACGAAGATCAAGTCCAAAAAGGTATTTCAACTGATAGGTCAAATGTAGGCCAACATCAGCATTTAGTAAACTGTGTGGTAGGAACCAAAATAGGGTTGTATCTTCTGGGTCCACACATAACTACTATGATTTAATCATCCGTGGTCCCAGAGTAAGACTTAATTTGTTCAGTATGGATTTTAGGTTTAAGGACCCCTGTCCCACACAATATAGTAAGCCTACACTATGCCTATGCTATGGATTATCATATTGTCATAATTGTTGTAGCAGTATCAGTAGACTTCATAGTAGTCAGAGAAAAATTGGAAAAACATGTTTGGTGTTTGGTTACATCTTCTTCAACGTAGTAAATCATAAATAATAAGACATTTCAGGAAGTTGTCCCATAAAGGAAGTAGCTGCTGCATAAAAATCAATGTCACTGCATGTTGATAATTGATAACCTTGATAATTACATCCCTACCAGGTGTGCCTGCCATTATATGAGCTTTCATCTGCTGCTCATAAAAATGTGACCTGTCAGATAGACAGAACCACTAAAAGAGCTTTGACACATAAGAAAGAAATCACGTACACGACTATCATCCTCAGCATCTTGATGCTTTTAGGAATACCAGTTGTGTGCGATGTGTGTATGATGTATGACGTGACTGCTGCTGCTTCCACGATGAAAATGGCTGTGAAAGAAAAAAACAAGTGAATTCAATTGAATAATAAATAACAGCAATAACAGAAGTATCTACAAAATAGTTTACTCCTCTTGTATAGTCAGCATAGACAACAGGTCAGCTGAACAGAAGTTGTTGCAGGCTAGTGACAAAATAAATGTACATTGTTCATTCCTCACATGTGCCGTGGGAACGTTTTTTCACATTAGTCCACCCTAGCACTGAGGTATATTAATTTTCATCACCGAAAGAATAAATGTAATTGATTTTTCCATCTTTCTAATGAACACAGTGTATTCTAATAACTACAGCCCACAGGTTTAGGACGTTATCTTTTAATCTAAATTATTTTCACCAGCCGGTGTGATAGCTGTACCTTCATCTTCATTGTGTTCCACCAGAAACAAATAAAAATCACCTTCATTTCTGCACCCCCCCTCCACCCCCCCCCCCCCCCCCCCCCGCGCCCCCCCCATCCTCCCCCACGCTGACATCTTGGAAAGAAACAGAGAGCAAGAACGCAGCCAGAACGAAGGGGAAGCTAGACATCAAAGGAGGAGACACATGTAAAATAAATCAAATGTTCTGTCTCATCCTACTGAAGCTGTCATGGCTTTTCCTGTATTCTGACAATAAATGCAACGCCTTTGTCTTCTCCTCCTTCATATATTTTGATATTTATGAGAAACAAATAATACAAATAAACAGACAGAAACAAGATATGTCAACAGCAACAATTGTACTTTCTGTTTCCTAGAGAGCCGAAGTCTGATGTAACTTTGTTGGCTGTAAAGTTTCAGCCATCCTGGTATGTAGTCCCAAGTCCCTATGGAAAATATGAATGGGATTTGCATGAAACATCAAAAATAAAGTCTGTACTACACAGCGGCTTACTGGTTATACTACGTTCCCATGTAGCAAGCTGTTCGTGGTCCGCCAGCTTTTATGGTCAGAATGCCTCTGTCAGACCAACCTTGCAAAACATTAATGTTAGCTGGCTGAGGCTAACTAACAGCTAACGTCAGCTAGGACTGACTTAAACTTGCTAAACTGTATTCTCTAGCCAGGTAAGTACAGACTTCATACAATGTCTATTATAATGTTTTTGTATTTTCAAAAGGTATTTCTGACTGTTTAAGGTACGGGTCAGGAAATTCAAGCTTAGTCTTCCCGTCATGCCACAATTGATTGGCCACAGCTGTGATGCCAGCTAGTCACCTAATGTTATTTTGGCAGGACCTCATCTCTCTCACTACATTCTGTCCTTTACTTTTATCCCCCATATACTGTGATGAAGTTCAATCATAACTCATATAATAAACTGTCTCTTCAGGCTCCTGTGGTCTCTCAGTGAGTATTCAAGCTCTCACTGCTAGGTAGTGAGAATAACCAGCATGCATATGCTGGTTTGGCTTGATGTTAATTATGGGCCCACAGGACCCTGAAAGGGACAGTGGGACACAGCGCCACCAGCGGGCCGCCAGGTTGTCACAGCACTGCTGGTGGACTGTTAATAAGTGGACTACCAGCGACCTTTTGCCCCAAATGCCACTCAGCTGCCATTGGACCACTGGAACTGATGAGCAAAAAGACAGCTGTGCCAGCGGACCACCAGTGGTCCACCAACTGTTTGCTATAAGGATTTTATTCCAAGAAATAAAATACATCAACTAGCATCACCTTTGAATGAATTTTCATCATTCAGTTGTTTGTGCAACAGGAAGCAACAGAGTTTAAGGAAACCTCTCAAGTGTGGTCTGATTTGTTGTTGTATACCAAGATATCATAATCCATTTGACAATGATATATAGATATTTAAACATGGTACACAAAGCACATTTAATGGTGAATCTGTCTTCTGCAGAGGGAGCTGGGAGTGGACTGCAGCCCTTTTGCCATTTCTAGCTATCTTGTCACACCCGAACACTGCGTTGCCAGGCAACGATCAACGCCTGCCCCCGATGACCTGTCGCTGTCGTTCCACCTGCCTATCCAGGAGCGTCTCACACACACACACACACACACACACGGCGGTGCCAGTCTCCGCGAGCCAGCTAACAGGACGGAGCACTCTCTCCTGGCGAATATTAACAGAACCGCGGGCCTCCATGGGTAACCGTTCGGCTGCGGGGCGAGACCGAGCCGTTCACAATGTATTAAAGGCCACGACAATTCACCAGAACATTGGGACATGTCGGAAAGGTAAGCTGAAACCATGAATTAGTTAGATATGTTGTTTAGCCTGTGATGCCTACTTGCCAGTTTGACTACAATCTGAAGATGTAGGCCAGTTTTACACGCAGTATATCCTAGTGTTCAAAATGTAAACTAAACCAGGTCGCGTCAAGCCCCAAACTAATGATCTTGAATACTATCTATTTTTGAGCATCATAGGCTTTTGCCGGGTAACAAACTATTACCGAAGCCCAGCCAGTATAGTATGAATTATAGAAGCATCGGTGTCCAGGTAGCCCTTGTATACAGGTATCTATTATAAGCTAATGGCACCTGCTCAGGTGTCCGCTGCTGTTATGGCGACCGGCCCTAATCCTCGGCATCAGGGCCCAGTTCACTGTAACTCTAACCACTCACAGACGAGGCAGCTCCAAGGGGGAAACTGTAACGGTTAGCTGTAGGGTTTAGAAAAAGTTACATTTATTGAGAATTAGGTGTGACCCATTTCTGAGGATATTCAATGTATGTACTGTAAGTGCAGCTTTGGATGACCCTGTTTCTCTTTCTCCTTATCTGCTCTTCTGTCGTTTCTTTTTTCCTTCTCTCACTCTAACTCTCTACCTCCTTACATTTTTCTCTCTTTCTTCCTTCTTCTCTATTCCTCTCTCTCTCTCTCTCTCTCTCTCTCTCTCTCTCAGTTCTTCAGGTGTGAACACTATCAGTGGCAGTTTTCCCAAATCCCACTCGTCCCGGTACTCTGACCTCAGCATTACACACACACCCCTCTCCGTGGACCAGAGTCCCGATTCTGGAGTCGTAACTACACCTGTGAGTGATCCGGATATTTCAGCGCATGCACACACACACATACACACACATACACACACATACACACACACACGCACACACACACACTAAACGACTTATCCTTCATTGTTCCTATCCTCGAGCCAATTCCATCTGCTGCCTTCCACACTCTTCCACCTCTCCAGCTTTGACCCTTCCATCCTCATATCTTTCCCCTCTCCTCCTTTCGTCATCCAATCCCCTCATCTCTGTCTTCCCCCCCCTCCAGCTTTACACCTCTACACTTGAACCTAATATTCTTCCTCTGCTCAACTTCTTTTCAACCCTCTCCATCCTCCAGTGTCCCCCTCCACATCCCCCTTTCCTATCCTCCTTTTCCTCGCCGCCTCTGATGCTCCACTCTCCATTTCATCCGTGGGCCTTTGGCCTTTTGTTAGACATCTTTGCAGAAAGACCCCCCCCCCCCCCCCCCTTGTCACGGCTGAAATGAAGAATGAAAAAAAATCTAATGAAAGAAGACTCTTGCCTCACACTGCCCACCTTTAATGAAGCCAGAGTTTCTATACTTGTGGTGCTTGGATATTAATAGGGTTTGGATATTAATACCATGAACACATTCACACATTCAAACAGTATGTACTAGTAATACATACTGTACTAGCATGTAAATGATGGGTAGAATATGATGCCTGCTATTACTACATGACTGTTGGCATGAAAGTATATTATGGGTTATTATGAACATCTGTTTATCATCCTGTGATGTAGTGGTAAATTAATGTTTTCTTTCCTTAAAGGCCCTATCTTCATATACATCAGTTCCATACTATTCCATACTATTTAATATATACACTATGCATTTACATCAGAAACATTTATGTCAAGCTAAACGGTGGGTAACTATAACTGGAACTAACACTATATCCCTTATCTTATTATCCAAAAATGGCTTCCTCTTCTTTGCCTCCTCTCCATTTTCCCTGATCTAAACATGATCAGGGAATGATGGGATGTCTCCTGCCGGTCTGTTTCGACCATTCCAAATCCTTACACATCAATGTAATCATAGTCGGCATGTCCAGTACACATTTAAATCACTGAACCCATAACAGCAGACTTCCAAACTTAACCAACCAGTGTACCAAATGTAAAAATTATATTGTATAATTGTACACAATTGCTGGACTTTCCTTTTGGATTTGTCAAAGTTATTCCAACTGTAAAGTAGGCTGCGCAGGGCTTTGTAGCAAATGTGATCATCCGTGTTTCATTTTTTTCTTTTAAAGTTGTGGTCATGTATTTCAATATATTTCAACATGTTTCATCCATCTGTACGTTTGACTTATTGAAACCACCTCCTTTCTCAAAAGAGTTTGGATTGGAGGGTTTTCTTTCTTTCTTTCTTCCACTCCAGAGGTCACTACGGCTAGGAGGAGTGGTCATTTACAGTTTGTCATTCCTCTGTCTAGGGTAACAGAGGGAGGCTATAGGGTTACAGTCACAAAGTAACAGAGAACAGGATGGGTGTAAGCGGGTTCATGGGGTGACATGTTCAAGTACAAAAATGTCATCTACTGCAGCCCCCCACTGAGTAAAAAACACAACCTTATAACTATTATTTATATACAAATATGTATGTATGTATGAGGGATGAGAGGAGAAAGAGAGAGAGAGATATTATGTGACCATGTGACCACAGAGTTAGGGAACCTCGATCAGCAGATTATGAAACAGTAGTGATTCTTATCAACCAGGGACCATTTTGAAGGCGTACAGTAGCAGAAATTACTATATGCTTTCATCTTTTTAACAATTTTATGTAATATTGATGTAAAAGTATACAGTAACTGGTTTCAGCAAATGATTTTGAGTATAGTCGTACTGTATAGCAAGTTAATAGAGCCTATGTTGCGTTAATGGGGAGCTATGGTAGATGATTTTTTATTACTTGTTTGTGGTTATTCTCTTCTTCTCCTAACACATTTCCATTCTCACCTCTCTTTTTGTCCAGAACAATGAAACCAGAGATCAGTCACCTTCCATCCGTTTGTTTGTTCCATCACATATCTCAGACACTGCTGACTACATTTTGATCAAACTGATGGATGCATCTCATAACTGCATTCTGGCATTTTCAATATTACATCGATCGCCCCGAGGGGGAGTTCCACATCATGCATTGTAGATTGTTTGTAGTTTGTTTGTCCATGTGTCATGCACAATATCTCAGACACCGCTGATCCAATTTTCATTCAACTTGGGAGAGTATACCACTTACCACTTCCTTATGGTAGAATTACACTGATTGGCCCAAGGGGGGGCGCTACAATTACAGGTCAAAACAAGTTGACTTTGTTACTGATTGGTGGCAGAGGGGGACTGCATCATTTGAGGGGGACAATCTGTTCAATCTGTTCTCCTCTTTCCTCTGCTAGCTGCCGTCCAGTCGGTTCCGGTTTGAGTCGTGGCATCGCCTGGAGCAGAGTGCGGTCACAGGAGACCAGCTGACCTGCCCCAGGGTCAGAGAAGGTCCGGGATTAGTGTGAAAACCACCACTGTGACCTTTGCACTTTGATATTGAACAACTTTTGCAGCTATGGTAGAAGTCGGACTTTCTGTTTGCTGCAGTATAGGTTGAATGAAATTGAAGGAAAAGAAATAAAATAAAAACCTTCTTTCCCCTCTCTATCTTGGCTCTTGTTCTGCCAGAGTATAAACCAGTTAAACTGAAGTACTTAAGTGTGATGAGGTATGAAGAAAGCAAAACAGTAACAGCCAAAACTGCAAGTAGAGATAGGACCAGGCTTTTTTTGTACATCAATATCCTGTGTGAACGTGAGCATAATAGCGTTGGTTGTACCGTATAGATGTGTACATTCTCCGTCTTTGATGATGTCATCAAACAGGGCCATCAGAAGAGGAGCTGTTTCTAAGAGAGGGGGATGACATCCGTTTGGAGAGGAGGAGGAGGAGGAGGAAGAGAGAGGAGGAAGAAGGACAGACATGGGACGAGAGGCTCCAAGAGAATTGGGAAAACTGCTTGGTGAGTCAGCAAGCAGTGTGTGTGTGTGTGTGTGTGTGTGTGTGTGTGTGTGTGTGTGTGTGTGTAGCGACACCTTTGAGAAAGAAAAAGCCAGGTTAGGATAGAGAGAGACAGAGATAGGGAAAGGTAGGGAGGAAGGAAGTGAAAAGAACGAAAGGGAGAGAGAGCCTCAACTATTCTATCCGTTCTCTCTTCTCAGGAGTTAAATCTATCCTACCAGGACTTGGGTGATCCCTTCCAGCAAGAGAATTTCCTCAGGATCCTCCGACGGTTGATCCGTGTGGAGGAACTACAACTGGTTGACAACTCCCTCACCAACCTGAGTTCTATACGTCTGCCAAGGTAGGTAGAGTAGCACACCACAACTCCCTCACCAATCCTGCTCAGTTACTACACTACCCAGTTGCTGTTCCTCTCTGATGATGCTGTTTGTCCATGTTTGCCATATGCTGTCATGATATTTCTAGACTGTTTGCCCTGCCACATCAAATAATTTTGCGTTTTTTTTGTGGCCTCTGTGGAAAACATTCTGCTAATTGGCATTCAGCTCAATTCAATTTAAGTACTAAACAGTTAAAAGTCCTATTTCATGTAGTGTGTCTGTTACTTTGTCTATCCCCTGTAAGGTTCTGTTCTACCCAGAAAGCACTCCCATAACCACAACCATAACCATAACCAAACATCATAACACATAAACCACTACAATACATACAGTTACCAATGTATCTGCTCCAAATATCCAACTGTTTTTTTATGACTGTTATGCCTCTTGCACCCAGTGTAACATTACCTCAGGTATCAATAGAGATAAAAGGAAAGGTAAACCTCATGTGTGCGTCGCTTGGGCAGGTGCAGAATGTTGAACCTGCACCGTAACCACCTGGTGTGTCTGCGCCAGCTGCCAAAGCTCCCAGCAGTGGAGCACCTTTGTCTGTCTGAGAACGCCATTGGCTCCCTGGGGGGACTGGGAGCTCTGGGGAAGAGCCCACTACGCTCCCTAAACCTGTCCCTCAACCCAGTCACCTTCACTCAGGACTACCGTGCACGGTGAGACGGAGAAAAAGAGGGAGGAGGTAGGAGGACAGAGAGAGGGAACGATAGAAATGCATAGACCAATGGTGACTACATGAGCTTTAGGTTTGCCGTTATGCCTTTTTGTAAACCAATGTGATTATTTTGGCTAGCTTTGTGTCCAGCTGTTTCTGCAATTTGTCAGAAAATGCCTTTGACATTTTGCTTCATCTGCAAATTAATTCCATGTACCTGCACTATCAGTGCCACAGCATTCCTCTATATCAAAGACATGTGTTTGCTCAGATAAACATGCACTAAAGCAGGCACACACCCACCCACACACACACACACACGTACACGCACACAAATTCAAACACATTCCCACAGAAGACACAAAAATGAAAGAAGAAGAGAGATAAAGGGGAGAGAAAGTCATCACTCAGGCCCCCAAAAGCAAACACATCAGATTTGATTTGACTCATGACTCACTACATTCCCCCCTGCTCTCCCGTCCCTGCCGTGTCTACTCAGTGGGGGACAACTAGTAAGGGAATAGAGGTAAAGCAATAGAGAGATAGGAGAATGGAGGAGAGATGGTGTTTACACTGTCATATAATTTCTCTTCCTCTCCTTGTTTTTTTCTTTGCTATCTCCCTGTCTCTCCCTGTCTCTGCCTCTCTCTCTCTCTTTCTGTGCTTGCCTCTCTCTGTACAGTGTTTTCTCCTGTTTGCCAAAGCTACAGGTCCTGGATGGAATCCCCAAGCTGCCAGAAGACTCTCTGCCCATCAGACTACAGTTCCCAGAAACCACCAGGATGTGCAGCATTTTGTGATATTCTTCAGTGGATGGATTTGTACTGCCCCTGTCCTATTAGCAGCCCTAGCCAGTGATGGTTTAGGATCAGGGGGGTAATCCATAGTTTGATGTTGCATTCAAGGTTTCATTATGAAGTTAGACTAATTGCACAAATGGTTTAACAACTGTTGCCGAAAAACAACAACTTTGAAAACACAACCATGGAAATGTCAAGGGTAATGCACTCCAAGGCCATGCAGAACATGAACTCATTTAAAGCACCAATGTGTCTGATACTTTCATACAAGAGATTTATATTGTGTACTGTATATTTGAATAATAAATGGACAATAACCTTAAGTCTCTCAGCTGTTTAATGCATCCACTTAACTTAACTTTTAAGTGAATGGTTATGATGAACTTGGGAGAGAGAGAGAGAGAGAGAGAGAGAGAGAGAAAGGACTCATCTCTACCAACTCTAGAGATCTCTTTGCCTTTGCTGAGCCAACACAGCTCATATTCACACTCCGCTGCCTGCAACAAGCTGCATCAGACACACATAGGAGCATTATAATTGTGTGTGTGTGTGGGGGGAGAAGGGGGGGAGGCAATTATGTTACTATATTCTATATTATTACATTATATATATTGTGTATATTAGATTAGACAAAATTGGCAAATGCAATCACAGTCACCCCGGGGCCTTCAGCATACATCTGTGACATATGAGAAGAGAAAAAGGACATCCGCTTTCACAGGCTTATCAAACATTTAGCCTCCAGACTCCCAGGATAATGGCCTCTTGTGTCCTCCTCTGACTGACTGGTTAATGACCCATGGGCCTCATGCAGTGGGTCACACACACACACACACACACACACACACACACACACACAGGCACATACCTATGCATAGGAAAAGAGACAGACACACCCACACATATAAACAAAAACATTGACACACACAGACATGCAGACGCGTGTGCACAAACTACACACACATACACACACACATGCAAACAGTGTAGTCCTTTGTAGCGTGATGGATAGCACTAACTTACCAGGGTTATGGGTTTAATTCCCACTGGGTCCACCCATACTAAAAGTGTGTGTCTCCATGGTACTGTAAAGTGCTTTGGTAAAAGCACCCATGAAATGGCATATGTTACAGTACACACACACACACACACACACATACAGACAGCAGTGTAATAGGGGATACACTGACATTGTCCAGTTGATTTATTCATATACAGCAGCAGTGTATGCTTCCTTACTAATGGTTTCACTTTCACCCCCACCTGAAACATACACAGACAGCGCTATCACATATCCTGGAACACACACACAAGCAAGAGCACATGCATACACACCGTATTGGCTCACAAACACACACACAATCTGCGCACCGTCTCTTCTTCCCTCACACCAATGTGGAGAAACACAATTTAAGCAGCCGATATCTCTCTAACAAGCGTACACCCAGACACAAACTACCAGTTACATGGCTCATTGGGATTCGCTTAAGTGTGGAAGATTGTTTGTGCTTCGGCGTGTGTGTGTGTGTGTGTGTGTGTGTGTGTGTGTGTGTGTGTCTTCAAAGATAAGGAGATAGAACTTAGTCTCCTACTAGTGAACGGAGGGACATTACTCCTACAGACAGACAGTATAATGAACACAGTGCTATCTTAGCCCTCTGGATCCTTCTGTATTGAACCAAGAAAACCAGGTCAAGTGAAGCTAGCATCTAAAAGTGATATTTTACGTCATATTATCAATTATTTTTACAGCCCATTTTTGATATTACGATCTGTTCTGACGTGGCAGTAAAATCGGTGCAGGGTTTCGATTTGACTATTAGAAAAATGTGGGTGGAAAATAACAAATCTTTTCATGGCTTGGAGCTTTCAAGTAAATCCCACGCTGGTGTTAAATGGAAGGTTTGAGAATTTGTGGCAGTTATGTGGGCATGCATCTCAAGATAGACTCCGGCTCCAGGCAATCGACACATTAAAATTATTCATGCCTGGTAATTCACCCATGAAATGATGAGTGAGAGGGCGAGAGAGAGAGAGGGAGAGAGGGAGAGAGAGAGAGAGAGAGAGAGAGAGAGAGAATGTGGAGGAGTATCATCTCTGCAATTGCTTGTCACTGTATCAAATGTGTGTGTGTGTGGTGCATGGCAGTGTGTGTGCGCGTCTCCCTGCGGCCTGCTATTAGCACAGTAATGAGACACCTGTTACGCTCACACTCCTCCAACATCCCACAATCCCAGATCAAGAATCTGACACCAGCACTGGGATGATGACAGGAAGAGAGGGGGGGAAACTGAAATCGAGTGAGAGAGAGAGAGAGGAAAAAAAATTGAGCGAAAGCACAGGGATGGTGGCAAGAAGAGAGGCGGGAAGCGAATAGAAAAGGAGAGAGAGCGAGAGAGAAAGAGATGATTTGATTGAGGCTGGGGACTGGGGACAAATGTTGTTCATTTGAGGTAATTGCCTTTGTCACTCCACAACCTCCGTCTCGTTTGATTTTCATTCCATCCTCATCTGTCGGTTCATTTCCCAGGGGACAGAGTTTACAGACAATCTTCTCACCTCTGCGCTCCTGAGCAAAAAAGGGTAGATAAGGTGGGAGAGTCGACAGGAATTGTTATCCTTGGAAGAGTCGCGCTTTTCTTTGCAGCGCAGAAAGTGAACGGCTGCAAACTCATCAATGAATATTTATGATCTTCCCCCATCTGCTTGATGCATATTTATGGTCGTCTTGTTTTAGTCTGAAAACGGACTTGACAGGAAGATCGTGCGCGGCATGTCGAGCTGTGGGCCCGCCACCAGCCATAAATACACCCGTCCATCCATTTTCTTATCCACTTCAGGGTCGTGGTGGGCGACAGGGCAGCCAGAACAGCCCAGATGTCCCTTTTCCCAAGCTGCTTCCTCCAGCTGCTCCAAGGCCTGCTGGGAGATGTAGTCCCTCCAGCTTGCCTTGGGTCCAACACTCCACTTAAGACTGAGTTATTGATCAACTTCAACTGGCCTCAAAAGGCTGAAAGTCTAGTACAGAATCATTCAAGCAGTCAGAATAACCAGAAGTCCTTCACCATCTTTATTCCACACACACCATTCTAGTGATAAACATGTTTCAGTACAGTCAAAATCTGACTTTTGTATCAAATATAACTGGTGGAAAAATATGATCAAGTTGTAAGCATTTATATTACTATACATTGTACAGTAGACTACGGATGTTGGTGGAAAGTTGCATTATAGGGTTTGTGAATTGACTTCACAACAGCAGTCGAGGTGGAATAGCCCTCCATTCAAAAGGTATGAGGAAGGAATATGAGTCTCATCGTGAGCGCTTATCTCTCCTATGATGTCCTGTTGAAATAAATGACTATGAGCGAAGACAGGTTTCCAGGATTGAAAAGGCACACGACAATGAGACTTTCAGCATTCAAGAGAACGCCTTCAACAGAACGGCCTTTCTGATTGGCATCCGCAGAAGCATCCAGTGACGATATCGCTGTATGTCAGCTTCAAGACGTTGTTGTTTAAAAACAGTTACGAACCAACTAGTCAGGGAAAAAACATTTAACGAAACACCTTTAACGATTGTCAGAATTGTTACAATCAACAATAAATAACAGAAAATTACTTGATCGATTGGAATGCAAGTTGTGCTAATTAAGGAGAACTAAGGATTTTGAGAACTATAACAAATACAATATTATCATAAAACAAATATAAAAGCATTGGAATAAAATTATTTATCTTTGCTTTCTTTATACATACTCAAAGACAACACAGTAAAAGTACATTATCCACCTGCTGGTAGAAAAACAGAACCAGACAGGCAATCAGGCAGACAAGCAAATCAATTAGAAAACAAGATATATTCCAATTCGGCCTGAATTATTCTGTCCGTTCCCACAGTTGAAGTTGATCAGTTCCAACCCCACAGTGTTGGGAATATCATTCCATCTCCAGGCATATAGTGTCCCGATTATCCCAATCGGAATTCTGAGTGGGTGACTGGGTTAAGTCCTTTGGGAAACCCGATAGGCTCCGAGGGCAGCAGAAAAGGCACTGTTACTAGTCAATGTCTTTTTCTGTCTCACATCTCTGCCCTCCGATTGGTTCTCTTGTCCCGCCCGGCCGTATCCTCTACTTCCTCTTCTTCCTCTTCGTAATTCTCTTCCTCGTTATTCTCTGCCTCTTTTCTGTGATCCCCCTGTTTTCTCGGTGCGTCCTGGTCTTTCGCTTCATCCTGAAGCACAACACAAACATACAATGTGACTAATGTGATGGACATTATATACACTTCCTTCTCTGCCCATCCATCTATTCAGTATCCAACTGCTACTCTAAAACTCTAACTTTCTGAACAATTTTCCTTCTGTAGAAAGCAAATTCATTACCCCTCAACGTGTCTGATTCAAATAAATCTTTCTAGATTCAATTAGTATTGCAAAGATATTAATTTACACCTCGCAGTCTGTTGACAACGGAGGCAGTGACATGGCTAACATCATAACAGACTAACAGGATCACCAATGATCTAAAAATAAGTGGTTTGGGAAACAGTGAGAGAGAGACAAGTGTGTACCCCACTAATGTGTTTACCAGCTTAGCTCTCCACTTATATCTATAGCTGGTTAAAACTCACACGATTATAATTCCATTTTCGATCAATGTGACCAGAGAGAGTTCTGCAAAGGTGACTCAAAGAATTGGTCAAAGAGCAATATTTGCAATATACGACTCCACTCTGGAGACCATATCACACTAATTATTCTTTAAAAACTACCAAGAATAACACAGTGAAGCTTATAAGCATCTATTCATTTAGTTCCTTAAGGACATATGTGCTCCAGTGCTTCCACTCAAGTAGATCTCCCTCTGAATCGCCAGTGAATTAAGTAAAACAGGCCCAGGTGGTAACCAGACACCTAGACAGACCCAACACCTGATCTCCCTCATTTACCAGAACACACTGGCCAGGTCACCCTGTCTCACGCTCACGCACACGCACACGCACACGCACACACACACGCACACACACGCACACACACACACACACACACACACACACACTCACACACACTTTTCCCAATTTTAGGTAGAGTGGAAACACTGTAGGCCTGCAGGTTAGTAGGCTAGAAGTGTGGGACCCTAGAGAAGTTTGAAAATATCTGTTTCTGGCGTTCCTGCAGAACCCACCTGTTCTATATTTTCCTCGTTATATGGATCCTCCCCTTCCTCCTCCACCTCCTCTTGTCTCTTCGGACCGCCAGGCAAGTCCTCCTGGACCTGAAGAACAGCAACAACAGTAGAAAGTGTGTATTGACAAGTGGCCCTGTGTAGCTCCATGGGTTAACAGGCTTTCTGCAAATTTGATTTAACTTTTTAAGACGTTTTTGAATTAAATGCAAGACAAGAAAACAACTGTAAACCTGCCATGAGTCTGTGTGACTGGGCTGATTTCTCACCGGAAAAGCAGCACACCAAGAAACTGCAACATTTTTCTTTTTCATTTTTTCAAAACTGAATTTTAGACTTGTTAACTGTATTCAAGACCTTTTACAGCCTTCAATCTAGAGAAAATAACTTTTCAGGATCAGTGTGTGAGGTGTATATATATATTGTGTGTGTGTGTGTGTGTGCACCTCATCTTCTCCCTCCTCCTGGTACTGGTCATCCAGGGCGTCTTCCTGTTGATCTGGGTTTCCAGCCATCTGAACACACAAACACACACACATACCCAAGTTACTATTACTCCCTACACTTTGTTTCTGTCCCCTCCGCCAAGTGCAGGTTTAAATGGTGGGTTAGTTGGGGTTCAGGTGTGTGTCTGCGTGTGTTCGGCTGCTGATGCTGCCTTCTCTTCATCCGCCGCCTTCCGAGGTTTCTCCGCTTCCTTCTCTCCCTCCATTTCTCCCCCATTCACCGCCAGTTCCTTCACACCATGTCGGTAGGGGTTCGGGACTGTCTATGCTTCTCTCCTCCCTCCTGAACTCCCTCCATTTGCTCCCCCAATGTCATCACTACATTTCTCACTCCTGCTGTTGAAGTTTGTTTCTGCCTAATTGGTTGCTGCCTTCTCTTACTCCTCGTCTCTCCCATCTCTCCGACTCTTCGTTAGCCCTTTACTCACCACCAGTTCCTCCTCCACGGCAGGTTGGTCAGGGTGCGGGTGCGTGTCTATGTGTTTGGCTGGCAGCGCCGGCTCCTCTTCCTCCTCCTCCTCCTCTCTGACCCTGTGCTGGGGCTGCTGCTCCTCAGCCTCCTCAAACTCATCCTCTCCCTGGTTGTTGGGGTCGTCCTCGGGATCCAGCTCACCGTCTATATTCCCCTACAGTGCAGGAGGTGATACAGCATCGTAGTGAAATCACACTGAAACAAGAGGTGACTTGAGCAAGAGATGCAATATTAAACTGGTGAATATAATATTGGAATAGTGAATAAATAGTAAATTAGCACTAGAAGAGCAAGAGATAAAATCTGGTGCATTAAAGCTGCACTAGGCAATTTCGCATGTTGGACTTCAATACCGATAAATCATGTAATGTGTTGTAGACAAAAGATCTAATGTTGGTGAGTCCAGCATTCTCAGGATGGAGCGCTAGCTTGTTGCGGTTTAGGGCAAAGTTTGTATTTTACTCTGTGCACAGAGATTTCCCACCAGTGCACATACCTGACACCTGAAATTAATTTGGACAAATAAGGCGAATCCACAGGGTCTCAGTTATGGGGCATGGGATGCTCCTCTCTGTAGCAGCCCAACTGTATTTTTCTATAACATTTTTACCTAGTGCAGTTTCAATAAGAGGGAGTGACACAATAACAGCACGTGATATAACACTGTGTGGAGGTATAATAAATGATTAACACTGAAGGAGTAAGTGTGGTGGAACAACACTGATGGATTGTGGCAGTCAGTGCATTGCAATGTTCAATCAATTGCCTTGTTGATGTTCTGAGGTATTAATGGATTACTGGGCTGACAGATGGGACGGTTGAATGATTGTATGACACACGATACACTGGCATGGATGTAACCGTGACTGAATGAGCCGGGAGGATGAAAGGATAGATTGATGCTGAGGATGCATGAGTGAACGGTGGGATGGATGGATGGATGGATGGATGGATGGACAAACCGTCATACCTGCTGATGTTGTGGCACTCTGTGATCCACTTCTTCGTGTTTCTCCTCTTCCTCGTGTAACATGTGAGCATCCCTCTCTGTTGACAGGCACAAACATGCACACAAAAGGTATGAACCACCAACTACTAACTAACTCTTCAAACAGCATCAGGCTCAGAGAAATTATTAATGCTGCACATTGTTCCTGCTATCTTGATGACATGAATAAAGCATTCTGTGATGAAGTGTTCATAGAAAACAAGTTCTTCATGGGTATCTTTTCCTCTCACCTTCCTCATCGTCAGCGTGAGGGTCCTCTTCTCCTTGGACAATGTCATTGTCCATGTTCTCATACTCTGTCCTCTTCCTAATACAATGTTGACAATACAGAGCAGTCAGAAAGGGCAGAGCCTCTCAACTACGCCAAAACACAGAGTTATGAATCTCAACTTAAGGAAGTTTATGTGGTCAAGTTAAACTATGTACCCAAAGATATACTACAACAGTGTATTTGAAAATGTTTTTAACATAGTTTTGTTAGATTATCTTCTTTTGAGTCATCTACACAAGAGATGCAGAGCTTTTGGTCTTACGCAATCTCAATCAAAACATAAAACGTTTTCTCTTTGATGATGGAGTTGATTGTTATTGCCAGCATCTTAGCAGAGAATTAGTTGGCTGAGTGACAAACATCATAGGAAATGATCACTTCCAGTTAGCAGAAAAAAGAGCTGAAATTGGGTTTGTTTTGTGCTGCTGTGGTTGATCAATGACATGCCAGTGTCATTATGCTTTCCTTCCTACATAATGAGTTTGACACAGATCATTTAGAAACATGACTGACAGCCCCGCTTGTCCCGAGCTGCTGACGACATCTTTGCAGTGTTGCTTTTGTGCTGATGTAGCTATGAGGCTAATGAAAATGAGGACACACACACAGCAGTGTTGGGGTCAGTTTACGCTCACTTCTATCCATCAACTTGGTTGTAGTTTGCACATCTGTCATTTATGCATCTTTTAGTATTTATCAAGCTAGTTGTTCTTTGCACCGTTACCAATATGACAAGGCTGCTGCATGGGCATAATTCTTCAGCTATGAATGTAAACTTGCAGTGTGTTTATGTTTAGTCTGCTGTCATACAGTGCGTCTTTCTCTGCTATGTTTTGTCCTGTGCCTAGTGTGTCAGACCTGCATTGTGTTGTGTCAGCACCAAATAAGCCAATAAGTCAAATTCCTTTTGCACCTGAATTAAAGCAATTCTGATTTCTCACAATTCAAAAGTAAAAATATATTCCACATGAGAAGGTTTAATGTTAATTAAATAGTTCAGTTTTAGACGCAGTCACACAGCACAACCTGACCTTAGGTGCTCCTCTCTCAGCAGCTGTTCCCGTCTGTCTGCCTCCTTGTGGTGTTGCTGCTCTCTCTCCTGCTCCTCCTTCAGCCTCTGCTCCCTCTCCTTCTGCTCCTTCTCTCTCTGGGTCTTCAGGGCTTCCTGTCGCTGCTGGATCTGCCTGCGCTCCTTGGCCCTCTGAACCGCCAGACGCTGCTGCTCCTGCTGCTGCTCGTAGGCCGACTTCACACGCTCCACCTGGGCATGAGCCTCCTGCTGCAGCTGGGCCTCCTGGTGCAGCTCCGCCTGGGGAGCCTTTGAGAAGACAAATGGATGCAAATGGAAGGACATGAAACGTGAGGGGAAAATGAGAGCACATCACAAACACTGAGTTGCTGTTAATTTGAGAGGTAAACACAGAGGGTAAGGATATAATTTATCCTTTGGGAAAATTAAATAGATGAAAATGACAGCAGAAAGAAACGAGCAGAAAAAAAACATAATAAGCGGGCTGCCGTTAATCAAAGAAGTAAACACTGAGCAAAGGGTGTAATTTATCCTTGTCTTACTGGGAATAAAACTAAATGATCAACACTTAAGTAGCTGTGTCCCTGATGTAAAGGACATCTGTGACTGATTTCTAACTAGAGTGTTTTCCAGGCTGCTCTATCGAGTTAATAAACCAGCTCTCTAACACCAGACCAGTTTTTAATACTGTTCAAATGAGAAATACTAGTTTAAAACCTCTTCTAAACCAGTTCTGACCTGTGGCGGCTGGCGTTTGTGGCGGTCCAGGGCGTTCTCGTCTGGTTGTTCATGTCCTGGCTGATCCTCTTCCTCCTCCTCATCCTGTGGTTGGTCAGGGTCCTCCTCCAGTTTCTGAGGCTGCCCTGCTTGGGCCATCTCCTCCTCTGCCAGCTCCCTCCTTCTCTCAGCCTCTCCTTCTCCATCCATATCCTCCTCTTTCTCTGGCAAGGCATGCTGGGATACAGTGGAGTGGGACTCGACATGCACCTCCTCCTCCTGGAGGTCCAACTGTGGAGGAAATGAGAGGAAAGCTAAAGAGGATTTGTGTGTGTGTTCCAGATGAAGGTCGATGTTTAGTTGTTTAATGAGATATTTTTTGATCTCTTTTCGCTTGCCCCTCTCCACAGAGATCAGAGAGTGCAGGGTCAGCTAGAGAACAGCGCCCCCTGGAGCTGGCAGGGATTCAGTGTCTTGCTCAAGGACACTTCAGCAGGGCGGATGCTTGCTGACATGGGAGCTTGTCCCAGGTCCTCCAGTTGGAGGACAGGACAGTCTCCTTACTCACTACATCACTCTGCTGCCCCACATGTCCTGTTCTGATGCTGCACTTGGACATACTGTATTATCAGTGATCAGTCATACATGACGAGAGGATTTCTAAACTCCAACATTACCCTGGACTGAGTGTCCCCGTGATCTTCCTCATGGGCGTGTTCCTCTTTGTGTGGCTTGACGAATAGCGTGTCCGGCTGCGCTTGATGGACATGGGACTCGGCCGCTATGGCAGCGACTTGTGGCTGGTGGGGGGCGTGGTTTTGGTCGTGTCTCAGGCTGGGCATCCTGTTCAGAGTCTCCTTCAGTTGTTTGAACTCATCCACCTGCATCTGGAAGAGACGACAAGACGGCCATTATACAGAAAAACACAAGACAACTAACACACCACCACATCTGCCCCTCTCCACAATCACTGAATCACTGAAGACATTGACTTCCCCTGGAGTGACCTGCTCAGTACTAAACATCAGATAATATCTTTACTTTAATATCTTTATATCTTTACTTGTCCATCTGCAAATAGCCAAGATGCCCAATTAAAACTATTCATCTAAAGAAGTTTTAAAACTCCCATAATTCCAGTGGTGATGCAGTCAACTACCCCCATTTCTCTCTTTTTAAATAGACCATCCGGTTAAGCCCACAAAGTCTATACCATCAAACGACTGCCCCCCTCCTCTTTCCATCCAGGCCAGGGGGTTGAATTCGGAAAATTCTTTCGAAATTCCTCCCCTCTGTCTTTCTCTCGCTCCAGTCCCTCCATTATATCTTTCTGGCTGATTGGCTGCAGCGTACTTCAGATGTACCGCTCTGACAACCCTGACTAAACTGAACCCCCCGGGGCGGAGGAAAGAGGTGTGTGTGGCGTGTGTGTGTGTGTGTGTGTGTGTGTGTGTGTGTGTGTGTGTGCGCGCCTGTCCATCCAGAAGCACTGATGGAAAGCAGGACAGGCTTTAAAGCAAATTAGCAAAGGCAGACAGAGAAAGAAAGAGCGAGATAGAGTGTATCCATCCGTGCAGACCGACTGAAAGCAGGGCAGGATATAAAACAAATCAGCAGAGTACTGTATATCCGGGAAACTATTCAGCCTCTTGAAAAGGTCAGACTCAAGGAGAAACAGACGTGTCCGTTCTGTTTACCCAAAAACCATAAAATGTTTCTGTCCCTTCCTAATGGGGATTATGCAGTCCACTCCAATAAACATTTCTGTTTCTTTCTTGAAGGCTGAGAGGAATTCAGAGTAGGGGAGACACAGGAGAGAACGTTTTAGTGGCACTTGATCCTAAGGCCAGCAGGGGTACATATGGATAGAGAGTTGGGAGGTATTTAACCGCTGCACCATCTCTCATTTGGTGCAGGACTGAAGTGGCCTTCTGCTCTTCAGTTTTCCTACATGGCCCCATCTGTCATCAGCCCATTCCCAACACAACCGTTCTGGTGAATAATACACGCTGAGGAAAGGAGGGTTCATTGAGATTGGTGACACGTACTGTACAGCGGTAACAGACGCAGGAGTCCCCCAACGTCCATCTGTCCTACTCAATTAGCAGCCAGATTTTTCCTTCCACCTTTGATGACTCAAGGCAACAAAATCTCAATTTTTTTTTGTGACCTAAATTTCTTCTGGGTGTGAAGCAACAATTCAGTATTAATTCACTGTTGCGTTCAGTGACTGCGGTAAAGAGTGGGACTTCATCCCTCTACGCTGCTGGCCTACCTGAGCTGCAGCCAGCGCGCTCTTGTGGTCTTCCAGTGTCAGTGCAAGCTGGTCGTGGGTTGCCTTCAGGTCCTGATGCTGGACCTATACACACACAACGACACGCACGACGCAGTTAGGCTCCAATTTTAATGCTTAAAATGTTGTAATTAAGATCAAATTTCTGTTTCATTGTATTCTTTGAAAAGAATGCAGAAAGAAATCTATGATAAAATAAAGAATTAAAAAAAAGAATAGAATAGAAATGGCCTATTCTCACCTGTGCATCCCGTAACTGCACATGGATGTCCTGGTGGGCTTTCCTCAACTGCTTATTCTCGTCTCTCAGGTTATATACACTATCTACAGTTATAAAGACATGTATCATACACATTAACACATACCAAAGACATCTAGACATAAATGACATGAAACAAGGGCAATATTTTGAGGCAAAGTGTATGGGCATTTTTGCAAAAACAATTATGACCAACCATATTGCTTTTTCTTTTTACCTTATGGCCAATTTTTAAAACCTTGATTCCACTTGTTAATCCCCATTCCAGTAGAAAGACATGTCCCAAAAAAGTTCCCTGTACATCAATGTCTTAAGGCAATATGGCAAATAAAAATCCAGAGTGATTTCCAAGTGGATGACAGTAAGGGCCTCGGAAGATCGCATATGATATGATGCAATGCAATGTTTTCTAGGCTAGCGCTAGTCTTAACTAGTCCACATCTTTGAAATTAGTCCAAAAATGAGACTTGGTTTCAGACATGCAGTATTTCATCTAGTCAGCAGATGGAGACAAAGTAAGAACGTTTACTGACGGTACCGTTACACACACAGATGCAGTGATCACCAATTGCCCAACGGACAGGATAGGACAGGATAGAGATAGAGATAGGAATACATTGATTGGGTGACATGTATACACTGCGTGTGTGTGTGTGTTTACCTACAGGAACAAAGTAAGGAAGTGCTGTTTCTATACATACTATACGTGTGTGCACAACTGTTCACATGTCCACCTTCATATGGAGTACGACAGAGTATCGACAAAGTCAAAGAGCATGGAAAGCAGACAACAATCTCCGGTGTGAAATGAAGGGTAGCCGTATATCAAAAAACAAAACAATCAAACAAAAGCCCAGGAAAACCACATTGCTGGGTATATCCATCAGTACCTTTGAGTTTGAAGATCTCTGTTTCTTTGGCCTGATGCATTGTGTCGTAGCGCTCCTTGTGATCGTCCAGGGCCCGGCCGTGGTCCTCTCCCTGGAGCTGGTGCTGCTCCTGCAGCTCATAGTACTGCTTCTTCAGGTCCTCATGCTGGTTCTAACAGAACAGGGAGAAAGACTGTTGTCCTCTTTTGTCCTCTTTTGTTTTCTCTTTTTCTAAATAGTTACACACATGCAAAAATGAAAGCCTTTACCCACACACACAGATACAGAGAGAGAGAGAGAGAGAGAGGGAAGAAGATCTAGTGTGAGAGAGTGAGGGATTGTGTGAGTGAGTGTGTGTGTGTGTGTGTGTGTGTGTGTGTGTGTGTGTGTGTGTGTGGTGACTGAATTGATCATACCTTTAGCATCTGGTGTTGCACATGTAGAGAGCTGAATCTGCTGCTGGAATCTTGCTGTATGACCATAAAACAACAACAGTTTAAAAACCTCCACCATTCCTCATTGAATCATTTTAAAACACTCAAACCACAAACATTTGTATAACCCTTTAGCACTCTAGGATTAAGCAATGTAAGCAAAGCAAGAGACATTAAAGTAAAACATAAATCAAGGACACTTAATAAAGGATCGTAACATAAAAGCAAGTTTAAGAAGTGATTTACAAGACGATACTCATGGCAAGTAGATGTGAGACAAGATACCTTCTCCTTGTTCAGTGACTGTTGGGATTCAAGTTTATACACCAGGTAGTCTAGAAAACAGAGAACGTCTTTAGCTGTCAAGAGATTTGCATCAAAGTCTGCATCATTTGTTGTAAAAGAAGAGAGGAGGAACTTGGAAAAGTTACAATGGCTGTGGTTCCCAAACTAGAAGGCAGCATTTTCATCAGCACTTGTTCCCATTCACAGAAACCAAATTCGCTAGTTGTTATGTAACCATTACTTTTTACTATTTCTTTCTTTCCTGTACACGTGGTCCCGCATCATCAGGGGTCCTCTGGGAACACAGTGACTAGTGCCACTATTTCCTCTTCTGTGCTGTACATTTTATTTGACTTCATCCCCTTTTATCTGACATTGTGGTCCAAAATAAGTTATCCGTATAACATAGCTCAACAAATCTGCAGCTGCAGTTGGATTTTTGAAAGTGTCTATTTAACTGGGTAAAAAAGGCTGTATTTGCTAAAAGCTTATTTAAAAAGTTGTTAGTATGTTATTAGTACAGCTTAATGCTGCGCTATCTAATATTTGTTTTCCCATGTGATTCATGAAATTTTGAAATGAGATATGAATTTTCCAAAGCTCCTCTCAATGCAGATGGACTTTTGAGTGTTTAGTGTTTAGATGATATTTTTCTCACCTTCTTTGGCCTTTTTGTGTTCTAACCTCTCCTTCTGAAGAGACTTCTCCAACCTGGAGCGATGCTCGTACACCACTGAACAGATAAAACAGAGATGGAGGGAAAGATGGAGGGGATGAATTAAGGGAGCGAGAGAGCGAGAGAGAGAGAGAGAGAGAGGGAGAACAGAGGGTTACTGTGAGGATATTCTCATGGGGCCAACTGGAAGGTAAACTAAACAGAAAGACAGCTATAATACAAATATGTACACTGTGGAACACACACATCCTCCAACCTTCTTCCTAGAGAGACAGAGAGAGAAAGTGCGTTTTCTGGCTGAAATGATAGAGAGGCCTGCTATTTATTTAAACAGTATCGTCAGTATGTGACAGCCCCTGCATTGGCAGAAAGCTGTGGTATTCCTCACCAGGCCGGGGTCGAATAGTGTTGACAAATACTTCTTCTGGTTTGTTTTAGCCCAATTACGTGCCAGATGGACGTTGTCTGCCACATGGGGCAGGACAGCGAGAGCCTCCAAAGATTAGACAACTGCAGGAGAGTATGTGAAAGTCAATTCAGGATACGTGATTGACAGCTCGCTATCTGAACGCTATCCAAATTGTCCTGATGCGGTGAATCTCACCCATCTGGTGCTCGGAGCAGGTTAAAACAAATGCTAAGAATAATTTGCAATTGGACTCAAGAGCTCCGCCGTTGTCAGAAAGCTCTGGCAGTGATCCTGAGATCCTGCTTTAGCTCAGACTCACTTCTAATCTCTCTAGCCGTCCTCTAATCTCTCCTCCCCATGCTCTCATTCTCTTATACCTTCCCCTTTTATTCACTCCATCTTTTCACCTCCATTAAATTTAAGGTTAGATTAAATACACACAATAGAGGAAAGTGTATTGAAGCTAATACAAATAATTCAAACAAAAGAACGTACTGAGGTTATTTCAACAAATGAACAAATAAAGACTGAGAGGTTACAGGTCCTGCACACGTTCACCACACCTCCATTTTTCCCCCGACTTGCTACCTCCATTCTCCTGCTCTACCCATCATTTCTTCTGTTGTCTCAATTCTTGCCAATCAAGCCTTGCTGCACAAGCCACGCAGCGTGTGAAAAGTTTCTAGAAACCTCAAGAGGCTTCCAGAAACACCTGAGAAGACTCTAAAAAAAAAAAGCAAACACAAAGACGACAAGACAGTGTATGTGCCAAGTGGATCTATGGGAGATAGGCTGGCAGAAAAGGTGTGTGTGCTTGTGTGTCGATTCACGTGGTGTGTGTGTGTGTGTGTACATCCTGGCATAAGGGTTACCGGAGTAAGCAACCACAAACAAATGAAACAACACGGGGAACAAAGCCTCAAGGAGATAAGGAGCGAGAAGAAAGAAACACTAGCCCATCGCAAAATGCTGTCAATAAAGCCCAGAGTGGAAATAATAACTCCTCTCTTGTTTCCCTTTCTCGCTCTCCCTCGCCCTAACTTTCCTGCCTTGCGGGAAATGATGTGGCTATTCTTCCTGAGTGCCAACTCACCGAAGAGAGAGAGAGAGAGAGAAACAGATAGGGATGCAGGTAGACAGACACAGACACAGAGACAAATAGGTAGCGAGAGGGGAGAGAGAAAGACCAGCAGGTGAGACAGAGACAAAAACAAAGATAAACTGACACTTCGAGAGAGCCTGAAAGGGACAGAGAGACGGGGAGAGAGACAATCACAGACGAGAGAGAGAGAGAGAGAGAGAGAGAGAGAGAGAGAGAGACAGAAACAGACAAACTTCGTATTGAGGAGTAATAGCTCTTTAAAACCAATAGCACTGCTGCTTGTTAGATCTATTATAGCCTGCCAGTGAGCTTCAGAGTAGAGGAGTACGAGAACAAACAGACACAAAATTCACACTGATTGACTAAACATCTTGGCAGCTATTCATTCTATTCTTTAAATTATTAACCGACAACAAAACTAGATCTATTTTTAGCACTGGGTCGGGTAGACTTTTGTTACTTTAGGACAAGATCTGACCCACAGCCTGACCGGCCAACATGGGGTTTTGTTAAACAAACAGCGGCACCACAGCTGCATTCACACAACCTGATCTCCACAAAGACAACCTATCATAGTGGCACATGATAGGTTTTTTTCTCCCCCCGAGCTCTAAAAGACGCTTCACATCACCCAGAGAAATCACCCAGTTTCAAGAACAGCTTCTCCACCCACTGGTATTTGTTTGTTATGTTTAATGTCTGTCTTATATTATAGATAGATAGATAGATAGATAGATAGATAGATAGATAGATAGATAGACAGACAGACAGACAGACAGACAGACAGACAGACAGACAGACAGACAGACAGACAGACAGACAGATAGAGCAGTTCCATCATGCTGCACCCATTCTGTTTGCCACCAAATTATTATGTTATTTGGTTGTCAGAGGTTGAAATTAATATTTGTTTTCATTCAGGGTATATGCATGGCAGTCAGTCAGCACATTTATATTTGTAACTGCGCACCATAAATCTGTGTATCCAAGTAGTATACGACCCGCAGTTCTGACTGTAAAGATGGCGGGGACATTTATTTGTATAGCCCTTCACAGTGCCCAACATGTGAAACAATAAATGTTTAGTACACGACATCCCCCAGCCTTGGACCCTCAACAGAGGACAAGGAAAAACTCCCACAAAACCTTTTAGGGAAAAAATAGAAGAAACCTTGGGAGGGTTTCCCAAGGTTTCATTTATCCTTCATACTGCTGTAGTGAATCGTTTGTAAGCCGACTGCCTTCAGCTTAATTTGACCCAGAAAAAAACGGTTAGGGCATGTATGCACGTTTAAGTAAGTTTGTATGAAATGTAAGCAAGCTTGTGTGAAAGTTAGTGCAAGTGTCAACATGGACCCACATGGCAGTGTGAAGGGGAGGTGGCCCTAGTCTGCTCCTTGGAGGCTCTCTACCATCTCAGCAGTTCTCGGTGCCAAAGATGAGGCCATGTTGCTCTTAGCTCAGCTCAGCCCACACCGGACACACCCTCTCTCTGGGGTACACACTACGGATGGAAAAGACACTACAGCCTAAAAAAGGATGTGTCATTTTCATCACAGTCGTATGTATTGTTTCGGACACATATTGGGTTACTTTTGAGGTCAGAGGTCAGCTACAGGACAACGCCCCTGGAGCTGGTAGGGATCCAGTAAAGGGCTTGAATCCGGGTGCTCCAGTTGAAGGCTTTCTAATCTACTTTCTAATTTCTAAGGGCTTACTCCCCATCTATGGTCCCTGCATTTCGCCAAGACAACTTTCATGCAATTCTTTTTTCCATCCTGTTTCCAAAAGAGAGTTTTAACTGGACTGGGAAACAATATAGCTACAGAGCACTCAGAGAGCTGCCAATGCTGAACAATTTTCTAATTTGCTGTTACACCCAAAGACATCATTCCTCTAACGGCGGAAATCCCAGATCTGTATGACCACCAAAACCTAATCAGTCGTTCCTAGGCTGAAGACCTGTCTGTCCACCAAATTTCATGGAAATCTGTTCAGAAGTGCTTGAGATATCCTGCTGACAGAGAGACGAACAGACTAACAGGCGAAAACATAGCCTTCTTGGCGGAGGTAATAAACAAATACTATGATTAACGCTTTGGCTTCGGGCCTGGGAAGTGCCACTTGGCCTCTCTGTGGAAAAAAACCAAACTAGTGACAAATACTACTCACTCTAATGTAACAACGTCCTTTAGTGATCGGAGAAAACGATGGATTGCTTGTGCTGAAAGGGCTGAATAAGTCACGTTTGTCATTTGCATGAGAATACAAAAATGAGAGCATACAGTAACAACACATACATATAGTGAGTTTGATGTGATATAACACACAACACACACACACACAAGAGAGAAAAAGGGAAAATATTATTATATCACACACATGATGCAAGACAAGGCTCACAGTAGTCTAAAGATAAACACACTGAAGAACTGTTCTACCGCTTCTATGTTGGTGGTTTGGGGTCTATCAGCGATGAAGGGATTTTCCCATCGTGAAATAAATAATGTAATACTAGAACTACTAAAAAACTAGCTTCCAGACACACATCTACCCACGGATTCATTTTTCACCTACTCTCTCAAACTTCAGTGAGCATGGGAACGAACCGAGAGTTTCCCCCCGGGCCAATGGGGCATGTCCCTTACGGTGCAGCTAAAGTGCATGGTCAGAAAGAGAACAAGGGAGCTCTCTATGGCGCTGACCTTTACTGGTCTGCTGGTTCAGCCGTGGAGAGGACTGGCTTGGTCAGGGTTGGCCAGCAGTGTGGACTGGGAATACTATCAAATCACTTTTAAATGGAACCGGCCTCCAGGGTGTGTGTGTGTTTTATGTGTGTGTGAGTTTTACGTGTGTGTTTTGTGTGCGCTCACTCACTCTCATACGCACACGTTGCATTTAAACGCTTCAATACGATTCAATAATGATTCAATACTGATCTTAGTTCATTTCAATAACACACGCATTGTATGAGTGGTGTGTGTATCCATTTTCCATGGGAGATCAGAGATTACAAAAGTAGTGTACCGTGTATTGTAGTGACTACTGTTGACAACAGGTAATCCGACTCAGCCGAGCCAATCCTCTCTAAATCCAGGTCATTTACTACACTGCATGTTTCATGCAGTAAGAACAAGTCCACTGATCTCAGGACCATAAGAGAGTTCACTACCACTATAAGATCATACCAGTTCTTATTGCTCATTTCATCATGTCTGTTGTGTCTTTCTAGGCATATTCTATGATTATTTACAAGCCAGGTTCACCTCACAGCTCCACTTCAATGTGATACAGCTCAAACCTGTGTTGCAACATCTATACGTTTATCTCTGCAAGGGCTGAAGTTGAAGTTTCTTTTTTTTCAGTTTACTCACATGGGAGGGGTCAGGGTTAACTTGAGATCAGCTACTACTGACATGTATTGTGGGTCTTCCTCATACACCAGGGTAGTGTTTGTGGCCATCTTTCTGCCTCCCATTGGTAGCTATAATCCACCGCAGCTACCTTAAAACCCAGTAATCAGATACTTAACAGATACTTTTGAGAAGAACATGTTGGATTACTCAACAGACCTGCCCTGGGTGGGGTGTGGGTGAGCGAGGTGCCCCAGCTCAGTAGCCTTTTCCTGAAATCTAACTCTGTGCATGTGAGCAACCTCAGACAGGTGGGAACCAGGCAGGAAACACATCTCCTCATCAACTAACTGAATGACTTCAGGTTGAAGGGACTTTTGGACATTTAAGACCTCAACCTGGGAAGAGTTCTGTAGGCTAATCTTGGTGCCACTGAAGTCCACCATCTAACAAAGCCCTCCCCCAAAAAAAAAAAAAAAATATATATATATATATATATATATAAAGGCTACATGACAAAGTTTAAGTTTACAAGTAAGATTTGTTTTTCTCCTCCGTGATACAGATCTGACCTTTTCATAGTTTCATTGTGTCCGAAAGGCGTAACTTCAATCCAAGGAGAAGTACAAACATATTTTGTTCCTTTTATACCGTGGGTGAAAAGCCATTTCACCTGTCAAAAGTCTTAACTCAACAGAATAAACACAGCGGGAAAAGAAAGTGATGGTGATGTATAAATGCTACAGAGCTTGTTTAGAAACAGCCAGTGATTATTTGATTATCATCATTGAAAATGAATTAGATAGAAAGAAAAATGTGTGTGTTTACATTTGTCAGAACGTATGCACAACCGTAAGTGCCAGTTGGTTCTTTTAAATGACTGACAAATGCCAGCCTGTGGTCACAGTGAATCAATACGTCTGGCCCACAACCCCCAAGCTAAGGCCCACCTCTAAATATAGGTCACTTAACGGCAATCGACGGTGAAGCATGGATATCAAGTGACCCATGCCTGGTGATTGAGTGAACCCTCCATCGCTTCAGAACAATGAAAACATGGGCGGGGTGCAGCAGTTCAGCGATAACTAGCGGCCCCGAGAGACAGCTGACCTAAACCCATTCCATTCAAAGTGTCACCTATATTCCTGATATGCTTTTCACTTTTGGATACATATACTGTAGCCCTTTGAAAGTGAAATAAGAGCCAATTGTGCAGCCTTGATGCTGCAACTGACTAAGCATGTTATGGTAGCTGCTTAGCTTGAGGAAAACAGAGGTACTATTGAGGTGGGATTTAAACTTGAAGCAGTTAGTGTTTTTTTATCTTGTTAAATCAAAGATGGCTGTCCACCCTCTTCCTGTTACTGTTGTCTTTAAAATGTCATTCAAGGTAAAGGCCAAAGCGTGGGTATATGCATGTGTGTGCACATGCCTGTCTAAAATGTGTGCATATGTGAGTATGTATTAGCTCCGGGGCAGCACCAGGGAGGATGGGAAGACGGCCGCTGGTCAGATGGGCGGTATGTTTGATTAAAGGCTGTGTTAAATGAACAGGCTCTTACTCTGGGCTGAAATACGGAGACAGTGTGCGACTCCCTGCTGGCGTCGGCAGGAAGCTTGTAGGAGAAGGCTCTACCGCCCAGCTGTTCGCTTTTGAATACACGGTATGATATCAAGTCCCACATCCTGTGAGCGAAGGGTATGAGTTTGTTTAGAGGGAACAAATCAATTACTGAGGCTACAGCCACACTAAGCCGGGTAAATTTGAAAACGCATACTTATCTCTCCGTTTTGTCCTCCCGTCCACACTAGGGCAGCGTTTTGACCCCCCAAAATGGAGCTTTTCGAAAATGCTCTCCCAAGTGGATACATTTTAAAACACCGGCCCCCCGTTGTAGTGTGGACGTTTCACTGCTTGACTCTCACTTGATCCAGAGCGGTCTGCGCATGCCCATGGAAGGAGGTACGCATTTTGGGGGTCTAGTGTGGATGGCAAGCTTTTCGAAAACGCTAGACCCGAAAACACTATTTTCAAATTTAAATGGCTTAGTGTGGACGTACTGAGGTTACTGCAGGGCAAGATCATTTAATCCTTTGTAGATATGGGCCAAAAAGGTCTATAAGGAGTTCCTGGTGTTACAGTAGTGCAGTTGTTCAGGTAAATAAGGGCCTACTGCTGTGAAAGTGGGCATGCTGTGGCACCATCATCCGTGTATGACAATGCTATGATTTAAAGTATGGATATTGCAGTTTTCAGTGGTAACCATGTTAATCTTCCAAGGGTGTTGCTAAGTAACTGGTTTTATATTGTATGCCAGCAGATCTTTCCAATGCCGGCATCTCAACATGGTGCCGTTATGAAGGCCAGTGTTACACATTTGGAGCCTACTTCCTACCCCACATAAATAAATTGTTTTCTGACAACATTGTTGATTTTTGTTCATTTCCCCGACCCCACTGAGTGTAATTGCTGTAAGTGGCTGAAGCAGATGTTCTGGATGACCTCATGACTTTACAGTGTGCTTATCTGTCTGGTGTTGAGGTGAGCCCCAGGACACAGTGACTACAACCAGGTGTGTGTGTGTGTGTGTGTGTGTGTGTGTGTGTGTGTGTGTGTGTGTGTGTGTGTGTGTGTGTGTGTGTGTGTGTGTGTGTGTGTGTGTGTGTGTGTGTGTGTGTGTGTGAGAGAGGTTCCCCAGCTCACAGTTTCATGGCCTCCAGTCAGCAATAAACCCAACTTCTGGGGGTAGGGGGGTCGAATCATACACTAGACCTATCCGAGCGTATAAACTGTCTGCTAACAGACCTTAACGTAGTTTAGCCTAATATTAAACACTAACCTAGCTAGGCCCAAGGTTAAGGACTGACACCACTTGACTACAGTATATTGACTTGTGTCTTCGAGTGAACTGTAGACACTTGCAAAATTGTTTTGAAGTCAAAGGGCCACCCTACTTGCTACAATAATACGGCGAAACCTAAAATAAGACGTGCGGCTCTACAAAAACTCCACCTCTCTCCTTAGCCCCGTTTCCTCTTGTATAGAGAGAGCACACCACACACCGTTAGAAAATTCTGCCAATTAAATGTATCGCTTATAGTCAAACGTACACGTAAAGGTGAACATGACTTAAGGCGTTTTACGAACCAATGGGGTCCACTCCTCCATTCGGCATACACCGAATACACAGTAGCACTTATTTCGATAAAAACTTCCACCTTTACGATTTGGTTCACACTGCTCGCTACTGTCCTCCACGGTATATTTTGGTGGGAAAATAACAAGCGAAACTACACCAAACTTTGACATTTTATTGTAATGGCTGCTGCTTCATGTATTATCTGTAAGCCGAACGGAAGCATCGATTCTAGGGACATTAAGTCACATTAAGTTTTGTTTTACGATATGTGTGCGTCAGCCGATACGCAAGGAAACAGTAAATTGACAGTTTTTGAATAGAGTTTGGTGTGTCGCGCTCTGCGTTCGCGAGAGAGCAGCGGGACTGCCCTCACCTCTCGTCACCTGTGTACAGTACAGAGCACACCCAGCCGCAGCACAAGCGCCGTGTTTACCTTGGAGCTGCGCCGAGAGCGACTCTTGATGTTGCTGGTACTTCATTGCCATCGCTTCCGTCCTCTTCAGTTGCTTGTGCATCTCATACGAAATCATCCCGCCGTAGATCATCCCGCAGACCACGGTGACCAGCAGGAGGGACTGGAAGATCTTCCGCTGCCTCCGGGAGCACACCCCGCTTCCCATGTTGGACCCGCACCCCTCCCCGCCGTCTGGGCGAGCAAGCCCCGTCTCCGCCGCTGGAAACTTCCGACTCAACTTTTCCCCTCCTGGTGCGACTCAAGTCCCCCCCCCCCCCGCCCTCACTCCCCGAGCATTTTCACGTAGAGGGAAATACCACTTAAGAGCCAGGATTTACTGATGTATACATTCTCACAACACATCCGCACGACTCTCCCCCGGTTGCTTCAAAGTAACGTTAGCTGCTCAGATTTCCCCTTGACTCTTCACACACGTCAAACTCCCGTTGTGTTTTCTGAAAAGCAGGGCTGGCCGAGGCTGTGGACTCCCGTGCGCCTTCGTGCTCCAAGCAGACTTTTGCTTTTCCAATTCGTCAGGAACACGAGAAGCTTAGTGAAAAGTAAGACCGTCAGAAGTCCCCGACGAGGCCTTCATAGCACCTTTAATTTTAGTTACGTGTCACCCTAAAAGCAGCTGCCTGCCATCCAACTGCAACTCTAAAGGAAGTCCCTCCTCCGTAAACCCCAAATTTCCCTATTCCCGCCCTCGAAGGAATAGATTTTATCAATTGGTCGCCGCAGAGCTCGGTCAAAAAGCAGCTTGGAATGTGAGGGTGGGGAGTTTGGAGAGCTGTTGTCTCCCCTTACAAAGAACTATAGTAATCCTATAATAAAATTGTAGAGGTATACTATACAAACATCACAGCAAAACAACAACTCCATATAGCAATATTGAAGGATTATTATAGTAATACCACAGGAGAAGTACAATAAGTCACCATAAAGTCACCATAAAGTCACCATAAACTCACCACTGAGTACCCCAGACACACCAGAAGCCCCTATTGTAATATTATAGGAATATTATAGTGATTTCTTTTGGTCAGGGTCACTAAAGTAGGTATATTACAGTGGCTCCATGGTATTCATTGGCAGTTTTCTCCCAGTCCATCATTTGATATGGCCTTCGGGATAGAGGGCCTACAATAAAATAATAATAATAATAATAATAATAATAATAATGTGATACTTTATTGATCCCTGTAGAAAATTCCTTCACATGTCCCCCTCCAAGGGTGGCTGGAGCTGGTAGGGATTCAGTGTCTTGCTCAAGGACACGTCAACAGGACAAATGCCTGCAGGGAATTAAACCCAGGACCTCTGGTTGAACTACAGTCTCACTAACCACTAGGTCACCCAGCTACCCACTCTGTACAGTAAAGGAGAACAAGTGTTTCAGCGAAGGAAATGTGTGTTCAATGTTCCTCTTTCTCTTCTTCTCAAAATAGCACCGACAAAGCCTTTACGATATATATATTACACTTTATTGAAGTTTTGTAACATACATAAAATTACAAATTACAGCGGTTTTAAATATAGATAACATTGGAAGACACTGGCATTAAACAGACCCTGGCATAGAGCTTGGAATAGAAAATCATTTACAATGTACATAAGAAAAACAAAAGTAATGCACAAAGTAATCTTAGGAAAATAAATCAATATTGTAGAGCAATACAGTGTCACATTTCAAGTAAAAATAACAATCTTATAAAAAACACCTGTTAAATATAATATAAATATGTAGGCTAAATGATTCCTAACAAAACATGCTGATTGAAAGGGCAGAACACGCTTGGAAAAAGGCAGAAAGAGTTTATGAAAAAGAATCTAAATATCTAAAAGGCCCAAGAGTTTCAAAGCAATACAAAAATAATTAGCAAAAATTGTCTCTTCTGATGACTATGACTGAGTATATGATCAATGAACAAACTCGAGGCAAAAGGTCCCAATTCGACATCATTTCACATTATTGCCTTATGTGACTGGCTAAGAAAGTGAAAAAATAAAAGCCAATCATATTATTGTGCTCAAATAAGCAAAGTAATCTAAATCCAACATTCCTATTTCAGGTGTTACAAAATAAATGTTACATTTTAATTTTCACATTGTTTTGAAATGGGTGGTGTGTTCAGGCCCACTTCCCCTCTGTGCCCAGAAACGCTGCTTCTCCATACAGTACATGAAGCATTGTGCTTAACAACCAAACCAGCTCTTAATGCACACTGAAGGAAGGAAATCATGCGTGCACACACATAAATGAGGTAGAGAAATCTGCAGACGCCTGCCAGTTACAGTAGCTCAGTTATGCAGCTGACCAGGTTAACAGTGACGCCACCACAAACATATATGGCACAGCTTTGACCAATTGATAGTTTTGCTCTTGATCTATATCAGCTCTATACAGACATCTACTGCTCGTCAATAAGACAACTTTCTTTGTTCTTTTCTTTCTCTCTTTCTCTTGCTCCCATGCTATGAACTCAAAGGTGCTTTCTAAATAAATGTGACTGATCTGCTTCACTTCAGAATGAGACAATAAAACACAAACCTACTTCATGAAAGTGCAAACTAAGTTTGTACCCCATTCGTTTAACAAGGCTTCAATAACTTCCCATTGCGGTCTTCCCATCTCAGATCCATCCATCCATATTGATGCATTATGGCTTCTCTGATGAATGCCTTTCAATGTTAACCAAATACCAATGCTGCTATGCTGAATGCTGTTAATTCCTCTGGTCAACCAACACCACATAGAAAACAGGGCGTTTCCACTGCCTTGGCTACACAGAATCAGATCTGTAATCATGACAAGATAAAAAGGCACAAACAAACGGGCTTCTCCGGTTAACGGCCCAGTAATTAACACATTACAAATGAATCTAAAACTATACAAATGAAAATCTTTCAGGTGGAGTGATCGCCCATCCACACGCCATCTATTTAACGGTAGGGGAAATACTGTTGTGTACAGGTTCACACAGTGGGAAACCTAGGGCACTCAAATACAGATAACTGAACTTAAAATCTCATATCACGCTTACTATAACCAGGCCCGCTAGAGTCTACATCCTGCAACAGCCACTAGTGCAGTTCCCTATCGTAGTATTTACCTTATCAACAAAGACAAAACTCTCCCCCAACTAACAAAGCTTGTACTTGTCAAATGACATCTGGCATAAAGCTTCTTCCTCTGCTCCCAAACGGCATGTAAATAGAAGAATTAGTACATGCAAAATGAACTCCCAGTAGAACAGTTTATCAACAACAACAGCACTCATACCAGAAAAGACCTGTCTGCAGGGAAGCAAACTAAGAATGTTTCTACCTCGGTACTTCCATTTACTTAATTTACAGTTTAAAAAAGTGATGTGTTTTATGTGTGTTTTATGAGTGAAGCTGAAGGATAAATCTTGAAATTAGACGAAGGAATGAAGGAAATTAGACAATAAATTCAATTTCTCAGGTTATCTTGTTAGCATAAAAATATATATCACTGCTTCAAATTCCATTTCTCTCTGGTGAAGCATCACATTTGCTTGGGGGTGAATGCAGGCCCGGCTGAGTTGATACCTGGCACAGTAAACAAAACGTGGGAGTGTTCAGGGAATGTCTCAAACGTCTCCATTGGTTTTCATCCTTGAATGTACCGCAATTCAGTACTTGTTCTGTCATGTTCTTACCACTCCATTTCTAGATGATGCATACTGACGAATCGCTGGGGAGCGATCTATCTGTTCTTGACCAAAACATCCATGCCCGGGGATGGTGTGCTGTGTACTACAACACTGACAGCTCCTCTTCCTCACAGAGCAGAGGTTCCCCCTCCGGGACTTTGACGAATGGGCTGCTCTTAGCGGATTTCTTCTTCCTGTACATGATGAACTGGGCAGTCACCTGACAAGGTTAAGGCTCATACAGAAACACAGACAACATGTTCATTCTTTTTAACGATATCTTCTCTTCAGGCAACCACTGACACAGTCTTCTCAGAAACACAGTCATAAGGATGCAGGTTTAATAACACTAGCTGGCCATTTCTGCCTCCAAAACAATGGCAATTATTGTGCCAAGCTGACCACTGGTTATGGCTTCCGTCAAGTGCACTGTAGCCATTAAGTTGTTCTGTGCAGACAATGCATGATTGCTCATACAATGAGGAAGTTAACATCTTTTGCAACTACCGAGAACACCAATTACACACTGGTGTTATGTGGTATCTTGTGCATCTGCAAGGACATGACGGGCAACATGGCAATATTCATGCCTGCATATAGTGTAAGAATTCAGAATGCTGATGAATTACAAAAATTACAAAACCGAGCAATTAATGGGAAAAACGCCCACCTGCCAGCCAATCAGAACCGAGTATTCAACAGAGCCATTACATGAAGTATGAAAGAATCCAGTGGCACAACATTACAGTGACAGTGTAACGTCTTAACATGCAGGTAACGTCAGGAGGAATGATAGACTATGTCTATAAGCTAAAATATTGTGCAATGAGGCATGCCTGGACTTGCAAATAAGGATACAAAGAAGTCGAGTACGAGGACTCCCAGGCTGCCGATGAGCCAGGCCAGATGTTTGATGATGAAGGTCTGTTTGGAGCCCCTCAGGGCAGGCAGGACCACTATGACGCTCAGCCCATACGTCCCGTTGCCCATCATGGCCAGGGCAAACAACAGGTAGGAGGTGCCCTCCGTAGACTGCCGCTGGAACTAGAATGGATGGGGTTTAAATGTGAGCCAATACATTCATTTTATTCTATTTGGACCGAACAGCAGGTAGGAGGTGTCTTTTATGGACCGGCACTAGACCTGTAGGCATTACACGTGTCGGCAAGGGGTGTCATTTCTTCATTATCTCAGTGTTGTGCTATCTAGAGTCACACAGCAAGGAGAAGGGAGAGCGGTGTATTGTTAAACACCGTCTTCTGTTATATTCAGCGTAAACAGCAGTAGCAGGATAATTTGCCTTCTGTGCACGTGCACTCAGACACAGACATGGATGATTCCTATTCTATTCATTTCTATTCTGTTCTGGGCAATCAACAGGTTGGACATGCCCTATATGGCACGGCGCTGGAAATGGAAAAGAAGAGATTATATGTGTCAGTCAATTTGTTTATTCTATATTATTGTATATGTGGTGACTGGAAAGAGTGCAATTAAGTGCAAACACACAGGGTGAAAGAGGTCGTCAATGCTCTTCTATAGAAACACTAATCACAGGGATAGAGGGTGTCGCCCAGTGAGGGGAGACCAAGGACAAATCTTCAGCCTTGACTGAACAATGGAGTTCTATTCCGTCCTATCGAGTTCAAACTGTCCCCAATGGTGTGAAATACTGAAATGTTGCTTGGCAACACAATGTGAATGCCCTGTCGACTGCTGCCTGGGCAGGACTCAAGCAGTGTTAGGCAACCAGCAAGTGTTAGATGATAGTGTTTGCAAAATGAATAACGAATCATAAGAATCGCAAGCAATCGCCACATTGCACTGAAGCATATCATCGAAGCGTGCAAAAAAAAATGCCCTTGGCGAACAATTTCCTGGGCATTCTGTTGAAAAATGTCCACGTTATGCAAGAATTTTGACAGGACAAATATTGACTTGGTTAGGGAGTGTGTGTGCCCAGAAGTTTCTCTGGCATTGGAACCCCAGAGAGATGATCCCCCAGCAGCAGTCGAGTCAGGATGTTTCCTCAGCACAACAGCACCATTGTCTTATATGTCTGGTTCTCATTCTAACACACATATACACAAGCCCACAAACACCCGCCTCCAAACACGCACACACACACGCACTGTCCCTATTTATGACATATAACAATAAGTACAGGCCTCTTCGGACTCCCTGGGGCCTGGGAAAGCTGTCCCATGCTTTATGGTCAAGTAAAACACGGACAAAACCAAACTGTCACTTACATTTTTATAGAGTTGGGGGAAACGAGAGGAGAGGTAGAAGATGGAAGCCAGGTATCCACATACATAGCCAGTAATCTCCACTGTGTTGGAGGTAGCAGGACTCTAGACAAGATGAGGCGAAAAGCACACAGAGAGACACAGAGAGAGAGAGGAGCGAGAGAGATTCAAAATGCAAACAAACAAAAAAATGCATTATGACAATTGCAAACACTTTTCAAACACACATTTGGCATGTACTTACATACACAAAAAGCAGAACAACCATAATCTTCAATTGGAAAGGAAATAATGTGTCCAAAAAAATGGAAATTCTGAAAATACCTGAAAGAATGACATCCCTGAACACTCAAATCCACCACGTACACACACACACACACACACACACACATCCACACACACACACCTCAGCGTTCTACCTACCTGTGCGTCTAATGTTGCGCTGTTGTCTGTGATGAATTTGGGTAGAACCAGGAGGACTAATGTAGCAGAACCACACCACAAGAAGCACAGCCACTTTAACACAGGGTTCTCTAGAGGACACACACACACACACACACACACACACACACACACACAATGCAACAGTAGATTAACTTCATGTATCAGCAACATTACAAGTGTACAACAGCGTAAACACACAGTGCCGCAGCTATGAGCAGTCTTGGTTAAGTCTAGGTTTGCTTATGTGTCATTAGGCAGTTACTCACTTTTGGCTTTGACTGTAAGTGCTCATACTCCAACGTCTTACAACAAGTGTAACACTGTTCCTGTCATTTCTGAAGTCAGCAGGTGGCTGGTCTGCTGACCTCAGAGCACCCAGTTTAGTGGCACTTTCTTTAGAATTTGTTTTCAAAACCTTTTTAAAAATCTATTTCTGTGCAGGCTGCCAATCAATGGTCCCTTCCCTCACTGAGCCAGTGGCTCACCGACCCGCCCGTCAACCTGAGCTCCTCCCCCAGTCACCATTTCTTATCGACAACTGATATTGCCAGTGTTTTATCCATGCTCTGTTGTCGTTGTGAGTTTGTCTCGTTCTTGAAAAGTGTCACGACTACAACTGAACAGAGTAGGGAGTCACTCAACGCGTTTATTTAAGGTGTTTCGTGATCTGCAATCTTCAGTTGACCAGCCTCTTTGACCAGCCTCTTTAACACACACACACACACACACACACACACACACACACACACACACACACACACACACAAACACACACAAACCAACAGACGCATCAGCAGCCACATTCACCTACCCTGCCAGTGTTGCTATACTGTACAGTTACATAACTGAATCACACATCTCCTTTTATGCATCTGTCCTATATTTCACACCGAGGAAATCAAATGCCTTTTATAAGAAAATTATCTGAAGTCATCAGCTTTTAGTGCAAACTGTTCTGCTAAAATCTGGAGGCCAAGCAGAATGTTTGCAATTAAAACAAAAGGCTTGGCTGGCAGCAGCTTTGTTCAGGCCTTTCAGTCAGACGTCAGACACTTCACTCCTCCACACTTGAGCACTATCAAATGTAATCACGGTGTGCGGCACTTGAGAAAATCGTTTTCTACACATCAAGCCTGTTCTTTATTGACCTATTTAAACAATTAAAGGACGTGAAAGTTGTATTATTGTGAACATTTAATTGTGGATATTGACAAATCCCCCCTCTTGTATTCAGAGACAACTGTATGTCACCGTTGCCTTTCTACTAATTGGTTGCCCTGCTAAGTCAACCTATCTTTCTCCTATCTTTAGGTGCTGTGGAGCCCCTCTACCACACTTGCTTATTCTTATGCATGTACACGTCTTGGAGGAAAACTATCTTATACCTAGCAACATCACTGTTAAACCCATAATCACAGTAAAGAACGCCCTATTAGATATTATTACTATATTAGCAATGACCGTAGATCAGAAATGTTTGTTTTTTGGTGCCTCATGTATAAGGACGTGAATACAGCTACATTATATTTGTATATACATTCAAAAGACTGAGTTAAAGTTGTATCATTGCTAGTGTTGTAAAAGCCGAATCTGTCCTCACACCCAGTTTTTCTTTTTGCCATAATATGATGTGCAGTCCATATTAAACAGTGGTTGACTCAACAGGAGGGAGGAACATGCTTTCCAATAGTCAGGACCCACCGGATTAGTGAAAACTAATCCTGAATGTGGCTGCTGGCAATGGTAGCCTCACACAGCACAGATAGCAACACTCGCCTACTCCAACTGAGTGCAGAGAGAATGTCAAGGCTTACTTCTGGAGGAGCTGTTCTTGATCTTATAGTAGAGAAACTGGGAGATGAGAATCATGTCTGTGAAGATGTAGAACACTACTGTGACTATCTGAGGAGGAGAGAGAGAGAGAGAGAGAGAGAGACAGAGAGAGAGAGAGAGAGAGAGAGAGAGAAAACAAGCATGTAAACATGAGTAGATGATTTCATACTGTATAGTGATACTCTCCACAGAGGCTAAATCCACTGACAACATGCTTTAAACTATTATTATTATTATTGGTAATAAATACTGTTGGACAGAGAGGCGTCAAATCATGTTCGCTTCAACCAACCCAGGATAATGACGGTCTTCAAAAATTTTAGGACGGTTCCAAAAACCTCTTGCAGTACTCTCTGATTTGCAGTTTCAATTTACATTTTGAAATAAGTGAACTGACCAACTCTGCTGTTAGAAATAAAGAGTTTCTAATACACCAGCAGCAGCTCAATTGCAAACCTGACAAAAAACAGCAAATAGAATAATTGAAGAATTAACATATCTTAAAGTCAATTGTATATTTATTCAGTCATAGCAACCATGTGAGGGGCAGGCACTGTGGCTGAGGGCATGTCCTGAGAGATAGCGTAACATCTAGCTGTCCTACAGTGTCATGAAGCGGCCCTGGGTACAGCTTGTCTTTAATTGTAATGAATCACCAATTTCACAGACAAGAATTGAGCCGATTGTCCAACTTAAACAGGCTTTTCAATGGAAATCTTCAATGGAGATATACAGTATGTGTACAAAACAGCACAAGGCACACCACGCTGTATTTTCTAAAGGTGTTATTAAAGTAATTCTTAGTATTATAACATGAGCAATCTGCTCTGACAACAAAAGGTTGAAACCTGTAACTGTGTGTCAAATGTGTAGTGCATCTTTAGTGTATTGTCGCCTTTATACAATGATCAGAACTTAACAGGATGTTACAGAAATAGATAGTTGGTGTCGTTAAGACATACTGACACCTTACAGAGTTTCACAGTAGGAACACACAAAGCACAAGGACAACAGACCACTCTCACAATAGATACCAGGCTAGATTGTCCTTAATGCGCCCTTGCTGGTTTACCTGAATAGGCAGCTGGCTGGTCAGGTAGCAGCCTGCAAAACTGGTCAGGTCTCCGCTGAACAGGAAGAACAGGAAGCCGAAAGACATGGCCTCCTCCACTTTACCATTACGATAGGCCTCATAGACTTGACTACAGACAGACAGACAGGCAGGCAGACATGCAGGCAGACAGAAAAACTGATTGTCAATATTGTATATACAGTTGGATAAACAAATTCAGGAGAAACTGGCCATGCAGAAATAAGATAAGATATAAGTATATATATAATCATAAAGATCAGTCATAATTGTATTCAACCCAAAATTAAGCACTTTTTTTCTTGACCTGACAACCATTACTACTCACGGTAACGTGGACAGCAGAAAACAGAGCATGGATATGAGTCCTATCACCACGCTCCAGTACTCCCAGACATTGTCCACACATTCCTCCAGCAGATAGAGGATCCAGGGCGTCCCGTTGACGCACAGCGGCCGGCCCAGAGCCGGGTGGGTCGAGTTGACGACGGCCACGTCTACACTCTTCCCGGGGAAGCGGGCGGTGGCCATGAGGAGAGATTGGCTCCGTCCCTCGGCCTGCCCCTCAACTGCAGAGGCCTCGTTCTGCTGGTTGTGAAGTAGAGGTGTGTGTTTCCTCTAGCAAGAAAACCCAACCCTGATGACCGAGAGGACGGGCTGCCGTGGAGTGTTGCCAGAGATGCACCACACCTACCTACCTCATCTCGCCACACTTCTGTCATTTGAGGCGTCTGCAAGAGGAAAACGACAAAACAGGAATAGCGACGGAAAAAGAAATATCATGCAGCTGTTACAAGTTAATAAATTATACCACAGGAAATCCTGTAGTCATATCATATCAGATACCATATCAAGTAGGGCACCTAAACGTTATTTTACTCTCTAAACTGAGTACCTAACTCAACTCTAAATTGAGTACCACCGCCACAGTACCTATAGGACTATTATAGGAATATTATAGCCTAATGTTTTTTCTGGTTTTGAAATTCTGTTGAAATGCTAATTGATAATACATTCACTAATTTAACCTTTATGTACCTTACCAAATACTATCGATACATTGAGTTACAGTGTTACAACTGATTTGAGTCGAGATCGAAAATCAGTAGGTCTGTATTAAGCGCCAAATCAGACCAGCTTAACCACTGTCTGATATTATTATCAACTGACTGTAGGCCGAAGTCTTGTACTGGGAATGGTCCAGATACGCATGGTTTTGAACTGATGGAGGTTAGGTTTGGAACAAAGAAACAAAGGTAGGAAATTAAATCAAGAGAAACTTCCAATAATCTCTCACCTGACACTTTAACTTGTACCGTCCATCTCCGGCTTGGTGTGAAGTCCTCACCTGTTCCTGTATTAAAAGTCATGAGTCTAATCAGAGCATCAGAGCATCGGAGAAGCGGAGAAGCGTTGTTGTTCTTGTTGCTGTGACTGTTTTGGTTTGGTCCATCAGCTGTCTCTTTGGTGACCTCCGCTGTCAAGCTAGCCAGCGTGAAATAATAGAACTTCCTATGAGAATTTTCAAAATAAATCCCTTATCGACGAACACAGGGCAACGTTTATTGAGTAATATAAATCACCAAGGTGAAAATAAAGAATATATCGAAGGAGGAATCTGTAGCTGATTAATTAAATATGATTTATTACTACGGTACAAAAACACTACCACACACACATATATATCACAAAACCATATACCAATATTACCAATACCCAGAGTGAAGCAATGGAAGCCTTTGGGCTACTGAATGACACAGTTATGGTTAAAACAGACTTTAACAAATTAATAGACATCCTTCCAAGTTGTCTGGTATAAGTTTGGTGTTTGAGACTGTGACAATCGTTTTAAAGCGACAAATTGTAGCCTATGCTTTTATTTGGAAGGCAAAACGCCTAACTTCCGACTGCCTCTGGTTAACTTGATGCACCCGGAAATGCGTAAACATTTCCAGCTTCACTTCCGCTAGTAAGCTGGAGATTTACCACCACCTACTGCTCAACATTAGATGAATAAGTAAATGTATGACAAAGTGTTCTTCATCAGAAATAATAACAAAATGGACCCTGTAACCTCAAGTAGTTTTTTGGTAGTTGCTGTTTTAATTAATAAATCAAGCGGTGTAGAGCTGCATTTTGCTGAATGGCAGGGTGAAGAGGACACAATGTGCATCATGTAACCGATGTTTTGATTAATTTATTAAAATTAAAAATGTGTGACACTTAACGTTAGACAAAGAGCAAAAATAGAAACATTTGAAACTATACTAATTGTTTATACAGATACAAAATACATACACTTTTACCTTCAGTAGTTGCTTCCATGACCTCAGATGCGGCTCACATCGTAGTTCCTATATTTCCCACAGCGCCCGAAGGCAACATCCCAACCTGTCCCTCCCTCCGTCCACCTGTTGCGCCGCGCGCTCCAGTCGACCGCAGGATGGCGCACTTTCCAATTGTGGGTGAGGTGGATGAAACAAGCCCTGTGGCAGAACTTGAACCTCTTCGGGGATAATTTGTGTTGAAATGTGTCGCTTTGGACGGACGTTTGGACAAACCGGACGAAACTCCGCATACGGTATCCGCGCGTCCCCCTCCTGCAGACCGCAGGTAAGCTGTCCGACGTTGCACCTGGTTTGAAGCAGCTTTCTCTGATTGCGTTGCCTTTCAGTCATTAGAAACAGAAACGCGTTGCCGGGGGAAATGCATGAATGCCATCCACATTCCTTGATGTCGGGAAAGTTGAGTGGATTAGGTGGCCATAATACCGATGTGTCACGATCGTCCCGTAGCGAGCAAAACAGACCCGCTTCGCCATAAGGAATAGAGCCTACTTTCCATTCATGGGGACGTGCGCAGGTGGGTTGTTAGAAGTGCTTTTGTAGGCTATTGCCCGCTCAATGCTGGAGCACTGACTGTACTGTAGTGTTAAATATCCGATGCAATTAATAACGGGCGCATAGGCTATATGTGATTTTCTGCATCGTTCACCTATTTCCCTTACGAAAAAGAAATAAACAGTAATCCTTCATGTGCATTTTGGAAGGATAGTGCACAGGTATCACATCAAACCTGTAAGTAAAGTACCCCATATGGAATATCCCATAGGAATATTATAGTGATATTACAGTGATACTATAGAAGATACAAATATATAAAGTACGATGAGGTCACTATAAACTTACTATTCAGCACCACAGACACACTTTACTTAGAATATTACTGTGATTTTCTTTAAGGTTGGTTGCAAACATCTGTGGCTATTGCACACCTGCTTCACCCTCTCTCTCTCTCTCTCTCTCTCTGTCTGTCTGTCTGTCTGTCTGTCTGTGTCTGTCTCTCTCTCTCCCTGTCTCCTCTCTCTCTCTCTCTCTCTCTCTCTCTCTCGGTTGAGACACAGTGGAATGTCATTTCGGGGCTAGCACGGCAAGGTTAGTCGCATTACTCGCATCTGGGCTGTGCATTTCTTCTCTTAATACTCTGTCCAAGTGGAAATCTACTTCGGCTCTACATTTGATAGGATTTCAGAAGAGGTGGGGATGGAGAGAGGGGGCAGTGCTCGTCAAGGTCACAGACTTCTGAGAGAGAGAGATGCATTGTCCCATTATTATTTGAATGGGACAGTTGAATTGAATTAAATTGTTATTCAATGTTACTTTATTATATTATTTATTATCTTTATTATTACTAATAACACTGAGCTTGATTGATTTTTGTGTAATTATTACTATATGACATCTGTCAATGCCTAGACAATTGATACTATGTTGCTTTCTTTCCTGCCAATAAAGTATGCTTGAATTGAGAGAGAGAGAGAGAGAGAGAGAGAGAGAGAGAGAGAGAGAGAGAGAGAGAGAGAGAGAGAGAGAGATCATATCCCTTAGCTTACTGAATGTAAGGATTAGACCTACACACAGGAGGAAAGCCTTGAGGAGCATAGGATATGATGGTACCAGTGGTGTAGTGGTAGTGGAGGAGGTGGGTAGACTGATGTAGTGGTTAGTTGGTGATCACCTTAATGTGAGCACCCCCCACCCCTGTCCTGAATCTATCTATTCAGGACACTCTTTCTATTTACTGTGATTTATATGACTTGATGTCATCAATAAAATGTGTAATAGCTTGGACAGGTGGGTAAATGCTGTGTCCAAAATAAAATGCTGGGTAAACTGAGTTCATGTGGATTTACCTCCCATGACGTCCCAGAATATTTCATTGTGTTGATGTCTTTTAGGCTGATTGGTGACTAACTCTATACTCTAAATAACCAGAGAACAAAATACTGTATTAAAGCCCACCTGCCTTTTCCATGAAATACACCGAGCAGTGCCAGCTGTGATCTCTTGACTTCACCTATCAGGAAAGGGAAATGTAGATGATAGGAAGGAGGCAGGGTAAAGAAGGATCTCAAGGCTTGGGAACAAATGAAACATAGATTGTGCAAAAGGGAGTGCAACTCAACATTATATGTTCCCATTATGTGGTCCTGATATTTTGTGCACTGAGTTTACTCTTACTTCCAGATAGCCTGGACACTTCTGGCTCGTAGCCATACGCTGAAACCAGAACATGCTTCCCTTGAGTTTGGACTGCGGAAGGCAGCAGGGAGTAATGAATAATGAATGGTTAGAAAATGTGTGTGAATGTTAGGTTGGCTGAGTGTGGTGGTAATGCACTATTCCACTTTTCCGCTGTACTGTGGAAATCCTCTCAGCACTCATGACTCTCACGGCACAGCAGAGCCAAGCTCAAGAGCGAGAGAAACCCCTTCCACAGTCCCGGCTGGATTGATTGCCATTTGTCACAGTTGTGCGTGCAGGCGGGCATGCATGCACACACACACGCACACAAAATGGAAAAAGGGATGGTGTCAATACAATTCAGTCTATAGAGGCTTCTATTAGAAGGGGTTCCTCTTTATTCTCTGTATCATTTTGTTTTTCATTTTGGGACCTAAATTAGTCTTGCCCGGCAACCCAGGGTGGTGCGTCCCAGAAGATATTGCCCTGTGACCAGTTTTGTGTCTCAACCCATAGTTTAGTAATAGTGTTAGACGGTTGAAAAATAAATAGACATGCACAGATTTTTGCATGGACAGGATTTTAGCAATTAGAGGCAAAGTACAGAACACTTGTGGAGGAGAGAAGCACCGAAAGGCCACACAATAAAATGGAGGGAGGGGGTCTGTCTTTATATAGACTCAAATATGCCAGACAGAAATACATGCCTAGAATTGCAAAAATGTCTTTGAATAGTTCTGTACTTACGTCTTCGCTATTCCTTCATTTTTTGTATCTATTATTTCTGCACTATCTGAGGTGACATTCATAAGTAGAGTGCTGTGTGCTGGAGTCAGATAACACTTCTGTAATGCTTTAAGAGTTTTGCATGCTTGACTGCAGTGTGTGTGTGTGTGTGTGTGTGTGTGTGTGTGTGTGTCTTTATGTGCCACGTTATAGGAGTGCAGCATCGGTGGAGTGAGGTTGTGTGCGTGTGTGTGTGTGTGTGTGTGTGTGTGTTTTAAGGGTAAGTAACATCTTTTGCGATACAAACTGTATCCTGTCTCCTGTCTTGTCCACAGTGATCCCTCTCAGATGGAGCAGCGGAGAGATACTCACTCTCGCTCCTTCCTCTCCGTCTGTCTCTGTTTTCTGTCTCTGTCTCTTCCTATTCCTCAATCTGTCTCTCTTCATCTCTCGGTGTGTTTTACAGTAGCTATTTTATGCAGCTCCTGTCATAATTCCTGATCGTTGCTCCACAGCTGCGTAACTGCAGGGCATAAATAATGGAGAACTCACACCCACCCACACACACACTTCTATATTCCTATGTTAAACCTTGGGGGCCATCTTTCAGGAAGTCTTTTTTTACTGATTTCTCTGTCGCAGCGTGGCTCTATTTCCATGGAAGTCTCCAGGGAGTCTCTTCTCTATGACTTTATCTTCACTTATTCATGAAATTCACAGAATCAGTTATACAAGAGTGGCCGATGGCCCAGTTATAGGGAATAACCACCAAATGAACAAACCTTTAATGTTACCATTACTATGGAATGTGGGGCTCAGCTCAGGATACGGCAGGAAGATGTTTGGAGACGTCCTTAAGGAATAACAGAAGCAAGGAGTCTTTTTTTGGGATCACAAAGTGCATCGTCGTTTTGAGTCTTGTGGACGTACTCAGGGACGTCTGCACTCACAAAATAGTCCTAATATTGACAGCAGCCAAGTGTATACGCGTGTTCGTCTCTGACTGCGGCTGTGCAAGTAGTAAAACGTATTTTTGTGAGCACCTTTTGTTCATGTGTGCTTTGTAAGGAGTAGGGAGTCTATGCTCCTTGGGAAAATAAAGTAATGTCTTTTTTTTGAGACCATAAAGTACGTGGACTTTCTGGAACCACACAAAAAAACCCATCTTTTTTGAGATCACAAAGTCATTACATTTGCCTCGACAAAAGAGCAATTTCTTGAACCTGAACAGAAGCCAAACCCTATAGCCCCAATAAGAGCAAGTCTAATCCAAAGAAAGTCCAGAGGATGTGCTTACAGAGAGATCTCTGACTGTAGAATCATAGCCAGTTGGTTGCACTGGTTGCGAAGGGGCATATTTATCTAGTTCTTCATGGAGCGAAGCCCCTTTAGTCTAGGCTGCCCCCCCCCCCCCCCACACACTCTCAAAGCCACATCATAATTATGTGCATAAATAAGGAGGAAGAGAGCAAGAGAGTTGAAGTGTGTTCGTGACAGACGGAGAGAGGAAGAAAGATGAGAGAAATATTTATTCCACATGCTACTTCTCAGTTCACAAACTGGTGATGTGCATGTGCAGTAATATGTAGAGAAATCAGTGGAATGCAGCAGCGTTTCTTCTGTAGTTTCCTTCTCTCTCCAGTCTAAAGATTTGTGTGTGTGTGTGTGTGTGTGTATGAGATGTCTAGCAGGTGCACATTACACAGAAAGATAAGGCCGAGCAGAAAGAGTGAGAGGGAGGGAGGGGTGGTCTGCCTTATAGGTCATACAAAAGAGCTAGTGTTCTCTGTCTTTCTCTCTCTCTCTCTCTCTCTCTCTCTCTCTCTCTCTCTCTCTCTCTCTCTCTCTCTCTCTCTCTGAGTGGAGACAGTAGTGGAAGAGAGAGGCCCCATGGTCACATTGTCCTCACATAGCCCCTAACCCTAGCACCATACCCCCAGCATGCACCCCCTCTCACCCCTCACCCAGTGGCCCACTCACAGCCTCCCAGGGCTGCAGCTTGGGAGCAGGCTGGGGACCCTCTGGAGCTCAAGTTCGAATTCAAATAAACTTTATTGTCAGGGCAAGGGAATGTGTGTTGACACAAAAATTAATAACAATCAAGCACAGGAACAAGTAACACAGTTAAAAAAATCAAAATGTTATAACAGCAATTCATGTCTGTTCATAGTCGTTCAGCTAACTGTGAAATATCCATGAAATATCCATCCAATAGCCTTTTACTGTGTGTGTGTGTGTGTGTGTGTGTGTGTGTGTGTTTAAAGTCTGCATTCCTGAGCTTGCTGAGCCGTAGCTGGGTGATTAATAGTAACTAGCTGATTGTTTAAGAACTGAAATTCCTCTGGCCTGTTTTTCTCTGCTCTTACACACACATGAACACACACACACACACACACATTCAGGGGGTAATGGCAATGCGATAGTGCAGGAGAGCAGGAGAGGGTACACAAACACAACAGCACAACACACACACTAAAGAGAGTGAGAGAGAGAGAGAGAGAGAGAGAGAGAGAGAGAGAGAGAGAGAGAGAGAGAGAGAGAGAGAGAGAGAGAGAGAGAGAGAGAGAGAGAGAGAGAGAGAGAGAGAGAGAGAGAGAGAGAGAGAGAGAGAGAGAGAGAGAGAGAGAGAGAGAGAGAGAGAGAGAGCAGGCATTCAGGTGGAATAATGGAAGCTCAGTGTGTGAGCGGTCTGCAGGTTACACTGGGAATTCAGGACACTGAAACATTATCCACCGCTCTCTCTCTCTCTCTCTCTCTCTCTCTCTCTCTCTCTCTCTCTCTCTCTCTCTCTCTCTGTCTGGCTATATCACTCACTGTTGTCTGTCATTCTTTGTATATATATACAGTTGCAAGAAAAAGTTGGTTGAATTACCTGCCTTCCTGAAAAGGCCTCCATCAGTCTACAGACAGATGTGAGACTGGGTTGTCAGTGGAAGTCCAGATTATGGACTGGTCGAACGTCTATTCTAACGTCCAGATTATGGCCTGGTCTACCGGACGTGCTATGAACCTGTTTTGGACGTTTTGGACGTCGCCTGCTCAGTGGGACAGATTGTATACAAATGTCATTGCTGCTCTCCCTAGCAGTGGGTGTCCAGCAAAGATCACAGCAAGAGGACGCTGCATAACGGTGAAGGAGGTGACAAAGAACCCAAAGGTAACAGCTACGGATCTGCAGGCATCTCTTGAGCTTTCTAACATCTGTGTCCACGAGTCCATGATAAGAAAAACACTGTGTGTTGCTGTGGTGTTGGGAGGATACCAAGCAGGAAACCACTGCTCTTCACAAAAACATGCTGGCTGTCAAAGCTGGAACAATGTTCTGTGGACAGATGAGACAAAAATTGAACGTTTTGGCACAACACTATGTTTGGAGGAGAAAAACCACTGCATACGAGCAAAACCTCATCCCAACTGTGACGCATGGTGGAGGAAGCATCATGATCTGGGGCTGCTTCGCTGCCTCAGGGCAAGACATCCCAAAAATATCAATGTAAGGAGGAATGGTCAGAAATACCTCCTAACTCTGTTGTGTAGGTCTGATCAGCAACTACAGGAAACATTTGGTTGAGGTTCCACCAGTTACTAAATCTATCACATACTTTATCCAATCCAAGCTGTTACCAATTGAACAATATGTTCAATAATCACATTGTGTATTTTTATGATGTGATGAAGATCACACCATATCTTAGGAGCCATTTCTGCAGGAATGCAGGTAATTCAACAGGGTTCACAAACCTTTCCTCACAACCGTAGCAATTTCCAATTATTTCAGAAGATATTGGACATTATCCTCATAAAATGCAAGGATGCCAATAATCTTATCCAGAACTCTCTCTCTCTCTCTCTCTCTCTCTCTCTCTCTCTCTCTCTCTCTCTCTAGGATCACACTTACACCACCACATCCCACATACACCCATAAACACCCCTAACCACACAGAGTAATAGCCCAGATTGTCGCCCTATCCACCTATCCAGTTTACAGAGCGATAAGGATAATAGGTACAGTGTGTGTGTGTGTGTGTGTGTGTCTTTGTGTGTGACAGATAAAGCTCTTTGCTCTGTGTTCATGGTTGTTTTTGTTGTTTTGGTCCCAGGGGCCTGGCTTGGACCAATAGGCATTCCTGATGCGGTATCCTGGCAATGGGTGGGCTTCCATCGTCGTCAGTGTCTTGGAAGGACAGACACGGTCTCTCAAGTGCTCTGCATTGTGCTTTCCTTTGGTCCAATTTGGGCTTCCTCCAACGCGGCTTTCAGAGAAATAGTTTAAGGACAAGATGATGTCTGGTTCCACATTGTGGGGGAAGCTGATGCCGAGTACAGACAAGTGGTGACACAGATACATACGCTTAGCAGAGAATCATCTGAATGAGCGAGTTCAGGTCTAAACAAGTCATCATGATCACAAGCACCAGACAGGCTGCGTGGGTGCTTAGAGAGAGAGAACATCGTCGCTGTCGGCTGAAAACGCTGTATCTCCAAAACTTTTCAGGAACTAAGAAATACGGCCTTGTTTTCAGCTTGATCACTATGTAGTTTGGAGGTTATCCAATGGGTTTGGAAAGGGTTTCATAAGACCAAGGGTGGTAGAGTTTCTCCCAACCCATAGAGGAGCGTGGACTCCTTCAACTGGAGTTAAAACATGAAAATGACGAGAGACAAGATTGGAGTTACGAGGTTTTCACACGACAGCAACGATATGTGTATGTTTCATACTTGTACAATACTGCTCTACAAGCGTAGAAAACAGCGGAGAGACTGTGTGCGTGTTTAACACATTTCAGAGGGAAGTATCGATAGCTTGTGTGTATCTGTGCATACACACCTATGGTTTTTAGGTGGGAGGACAGTGAAGGCAGTGAAGCATGCATCCGTGTGTGTTTGTGTCTATGTACAAAGCCCAGCCCTTCCTGGTGCCCATCATGGTGTTAATGTTTTAATGTTTAATGGAGGGTCACAGGAACAGCACCCACAGCAGGTAAATGGTTAACATCTTAAACCCATTCATACCGTACTCCTCTAGCTGCAATATGGTGGATATATTTATTTCTCCATTGTTATCATACATTCAACTATTAGACTTGTTTACATTATTAAATGTGTCAATATATTATTTTACCTAATGCTGCAATAAATTGCTATAATACAACCATTGATAAATTATTGAATATATTCCACCAATTTCATTTTAAAGACAATTTTTATGAAATGACTGCTTTCCAGTACCTGGAATGTGCCTTCGCCTGTTGACACAACACAACATCCAACCAGTATCATGCCCCTGAGTCTGCACAGTTTTAAAAATCTCCCGTGTGACCTGGAAATGGCTGTCAACACACTCCCAGAGTATGTGCATGCATGTGTGTGTGTGTGTGTGTGTGTGTGTGTGTGTGTGTGTGTGTGTGTGTGTGTGTGTGTGTGTATGTGCATTTGTGTAGGTATGTGCGAGTGTGTATGATTTTGAAGGAGATATGTCACATATTACTAAAGGAGTAATTTACTTATATCACACATTAACTTCCACTAACTGCACCGGCAGCAACTATAGACAGAGGGAATAAATAAAGACCCCCGACGTAGATTCACCTGGTCCGTCTAGTTCATGCAAAAATACGTGTTCTTAATATTTTGTATACAAAGTGATATATTTTCTCTTATTTTCTCCTCACACCATGTATAGTTTTATTCAGCTAATTTTCCCTCCCTCTCTTTCCCTTTCTCTCCTTTAGAGCTCTGATATGGACAGGCTGCCCTCTCCAGACCATACCTTGTCTCCATGGTAACTGGGCTCAGGCTGAACCAGAGAAACGGTCCTCTGAAACCAAGTGGTCAAAAGTCATCATCTGTATTCGCCAACCAAAAGATACCTTTCAAGGAGGTTTTGCTTTCCTGGATCATTATGTCGGTGATTTACTCCTTCTTAATTAAGGGATCCTAAACTGGGCCGAAGGGGTCCCATACTGGTCTGAAAGGAGTCCTAAACCTGGTCCAGGATGCACCAGTTGTTCAGCCAGGTGTTGGACCAGAGGGATCTGTCCAGGGCGGGGGATCTGTTCTCTCTGGAGGACTCAGAGATCGAAGACTGCCTGTCTCAGGCTCTGGACCAGATCAAGGCCATCTCCTGCTCAGCGGTCAGTAGGCGTGGTTACACATGCAGAAACACACATGCGCAGTCACACATGTGTGCTCGCATACATACACACACACACACATACACACACACACACACACACACACACACACACACACACACACACA